>NW_010729512.1:19578-58906 GCF_000365185.1 Nelumbo nucifera | reverse complement strand
CACTCCTTTTGGTTCAGATCTGGTTCAGTTTATGGTTCAAGATTGATCCTTGAAAATATGATTTTCTAAATGGGGAATACGATTCCTAGTTGAAGGGAGAGATAAAATTTTTGAAATTCGCCCCTTATTCCGCAATCTTTGGGCGTCCATAGGATGGATCTCTCATCCCTTCAATATGGACCTAAGAATACAATGGGCGGGGAGATCAGCAAATGCTATGGTGGACTTTCTAGCCAAGCAAGGGGCAACTAGGGAAGTTTTGTATTGGGCACAACTGTAACTTATTGCTTTTGTTTTCTTCTGTAGTGGAGAGATCATAGCTCGCACCTCTCCAAGGACTGCYYGTATGTGCTAATATTTCCAAATTAATAAAAGGTTCATTTATTTATCAAAAAAAAGCCATGACGATAGTGTCTCTCAACAGTGCCATTTTGTTCATGAGTGTGAGCACATGACACCCTATGTGTAATACCCCATATGTTGTTAACAGTTTTGGAGAGAGTCTGGAATTCCCCTCCCCAATTAGATTGAATGAACTTAATTTGCCTCCCAAAATATGTTTCAATTGTGTGCTTGAAATCAATGAAGTTGAAGATGGACCCCACATCAGATTTGAGAGTCATAGGAAATAACTTTACTAAAATCATCAAGGAACAGTACATAATATCGAAAACCTTCAACTTCAAGTGATGGAGATGAAGATGGACCCCACACATCAACAAAGAGAAGATCAAGTGGTGCTTGACTGATAAAAGTTGAAGTAGGCAATGAGAGGCATTGCATCTTTCCTTGTTGACATGCATCACAAAGTAAGGTAGAAGATCTAGTAGTGGACATTAGTAAATTATGATGCATGAGCACTTGTTGAACTAATCACATATTTGGATGTCCCAGTCTATGGTGCCAACCATGTATGTTGGTGCGCTCTCCAACATATGCATATGCAGGTTGTTCAGTCTTTGCAAGCACTCTATCTACGAACATCTCATAGAGGCCATGTCTACTCCGGCTGTGAAATAGAGGAATTCTGGTCTTTTGGTCCTTCACAAGAAAACAATCGGGAAATAATTCTACAAAGATGTTATTGTCTCGAGTTAGTTGGTGAATAGACAATAAATTCATTTTAATTGCTGGAACATGTAATATATCATTCATCTGTAGAGGAGAACTGTTAACAAGAAATGTAGAGGATCCAATGTGGGAAATTGGCAAACCTATGCCTTCAACAACAATAATTTGTTTTGGTCTGGTGTATTCAGAATAAAGAGACAAGTTAGAGAGGTCTACTGTCAAATGATTGGATGCACCAGAATCAGGATACTAGATACTGTGCTGAAATTAAGGTGGGTGTGAATTAGCCACGTTAGCAGCATAGTTGTCAAGGCGACGCCTAGGTGACAAGGTGCCTTTTGAGGCTTGCCTCACCTAATTGCCAAGTAGTTTTTTACTTCCTATTATAAAATACTTTTTTGTTCATTCTTTTTTGAGATTATAATTATAAAAGACATTATTAAACTAAAATAATCATTTTGTGTGTTTATATACTAATTTCTTTTTATTATTTTCTTATTCATTAGGGTTTAATCAACACAAACATTGCTAAATGCTGTATTGAGCCCTCAAAGACTTCAAAACCTGAACCAATAAGTAAGGAATAATTTAATTTTATCTAATCAGCACATTTTCTTCTTCCATATATTCTTCACTTCTTCTACTACTATTACTACCACAACCAATACCTTTTCTTTTCTTCTTTTCCTATAACAAAAATAAGGGTTCAGCCCCTATATTTTTTGAATTATATTTTCCTTCTTTTTCTTCTCATGAATTTGTTGATTTTCTATACTTTAATATGAACTTTATACTTTTCTTATGAAAATTATGAATAATTATTAAGGAAATATGGTTATGGTACCCAGGGAACTACCCCAGGATCTATGTTTTTAACATAAAAAATCCATCGCCTAGGCGACTAGGCAACAAGGCACCCCCCTGTTGCCTAGCCTCACCTTGACGCCTTGAAAACTATGGTTAGCAGTCATAGAACCTGTAAAGGAGTGATTGAAATGTTGTGGGCACTGAATGGCTTTGTGACTGGGCTGTGAACATAACTGACAGGAAATTTGAGGCTGAAAATGTGAATTCTCGTTGTTGTTGGAATGAGTGGGTCCTTTACCGCGTCCACGTCCTATGGAAGAAAGTACCTCTGTTTGAAGATCCACCTCTGTGAACAAAGTTATAATTGCCTTTGTTTTGATGGGAACCTCTGCCTTGTGAAGAGTCATGTTTAGTTGCAACATTTGCAACAAGAGCTTGCAATTCTGAGGGAGGAGAAACATCTATGAGATGAATTTCTTGGCTTAATAGTAAGCCATGAAAATCCTCAAAAGAGACCGCCTTAGTTTTGGTATTTATAACTGTAACAAAAGGAGTGTATTCAGATCCTAAACCAGTTAGAGCAGCAAGAACAAGGTCATCATTGGACAGTGGTTTGTCGATGGTAGCCAAAGAATCCGCTATAGGGCAAATGTGTTGAATATACTTTGTGATGGAGGAAGAGCCTTTCTTGAGTGTACTTAACTGATTTTGAAGTTGTTGAACTCGCATATGAGAATTTGATGAGAAAGTTCTTTGTAGAATGGTCCAAGCCTCATGTGAAGTAGTAGCACTAACCATGTGTGAAAGGACAGCTTCTATAAGTGAGGCAATAATCCAACTGAGAATAATCTGATCCTGTTGATACCATGCTTGACAAGTCTTGTTGACTGGAGCAAATGCAATGAAATCATCTTCTTCATCCTCATGATCTACTTCAGAAAGAAATTTTGGTGGAGGCTTTTTGGTTCCATCAATAAAACCAATAAGACCATGGGCTCGAAAAATAGGTAAAAATTGAGCTCTCCAGACCATATAATTAGGTCTAGACAATTCGATTGGAAAATGATGGGATATATTGCCAGAGAAGTGTAATGGGAGGGGGCTCTTCACTAAGAATTGGAAATTTTTGATCGGAAATTTCATAGTCCTGCGCCATGGTTCTGATACCACGTTAACTCACAGAAAAGAAATCAACTGGATCAAAAACAAACGCAAATTGTTATTGTATTCTGTTGTAAAATATATATATATATATATATATATATACAGTTGTAAAGCAGTTATTCTTTGTAGATACACGATATAGGTATTGGTTTGTGAAGTTACATAAATGTTGCATGACAGAACTAGTTATGTAATGGTTGATGACGTGGGAGAGATCTCCCTAACACCCTCTATATCAGGTTTGGTGAAAAGTGGATATTTCATTATTTTGTATCGATGGTGAAACCTATTATAAAGGAACTCTTTTGATGGAGCCAACTGTTTTAAGTGGTTGGTTATAGGCTTGTATCTAATTTAATATCTTGTAGACTGTGAGTAAGTTTGCCCCTAGTAACTCAGTCTGTTTCTTGCCCTTTGATGGGTGTCATGATGTTTTCCCATGAACCTTTTTTTTTGTCTGTGTGATGCATGCCCTAAATTATCCTCGTCAATAAACATGCCAAATTTTGTTTCTTTTCTCATTTCTCTAGAATCAGTAACAAACTTCATTGATAATGAATGGGAAAGGGAGTACTAGTACCTGCTACAGTGCTACATAAGTCAGGTAAGTGGGATACGTTTTCAGCTAGAAATCAAAGCAGAAATTAAATAATAGGAAAATGCAAAACAATTGCATGAGGCCCTAAAAAGATGGGCCCCAATGGATCTCAAAAAAGCCTACCATAGAGTTGATTGGAACTGCTTGTGGAATATTCTAAAGCTTAAAGGCTTTGGTGTTTGTTATTCATTAAAAAAAGGCTTTGGTGATTGTTGGATTATGGGGATGCAAAGATTTATCAAATCAGCCTGGTTCTCAATTTTAATTAAATGGCTCTTCCTATGGGGTTTTTAAAGCTTCTAGAGTACTATAAGTCTAAACATGTCCTCTCTCCCCCTTCTCTTTGCTGTGATTGTTGACATCCTTGAATTCATCTTGGAAGCCTTAAATATTAATCACATTAGGGGGTTTATGGTGGATAGAGATAATGCTCATATTATCTTCATGGAGTAACACTATTCTCTTTCTTAAGGGGAGAAAAATACCTTGTAAATTTGAAGCTATTATGGGTTTGAAAATTAAACTAGTTTAAAGCAGTAATGTGGGTGTTTACATCCCTCAGAGGAAATTGAAGGATCTAAAGAAGTCTTGGGGTGTAAGGTGGAAAAGTGGCTTGTAAGTATTTTGGTCTCCCTTGGGTAGAAATCCCAATACTATTATTTTCTGGGATTCTACGTTAGAGAAGATTGAATCCATGGAAGAGGAACTATTTCTCTAAAGGTGGAATTCTCACTCTCATGAAGGCAACCTTCTCCAACTTGCCTACTTACTTCCTTTCTTTATTTAAGGTGAGAATCATATAGAGAAGTTGCAACATGATTTTCTTTGGGAGGGTGGTGGTGAGAGAAGGGATCTTTTGGTTAATTGGAGGGTCGTCTGCTCATCTAAGAAGGGAAGAAGATTGTGATTAGGTCATTTGCTTGAAGTTTCTGGCTAGAGTATCCACCATCCCATTTGATGTTCTTCTCACCCATTTAAGAGTAGCTGTTAGTTCCCTTATTATGTTTTCAATTTCCCAAGGGCATGTCTATAGATCCAAAGATTTGTTTACTGTAATTTGTCCAAGAAATGACCACTTAAGAATTCCCTTCCACCTCTAATTTCATCCAAATTGCTTAGCACCATTTCTTTCTTCCCAAATAGTCCAAATCAAAGCCATCCTTGTTGCTTTCCATAGTAACCTTCCCCTCTTCTTTGGTTGTCTCAAGAAGTTTGGGTCAAAGGGATCCAATACATCTTGAGGAGGAGTCCACCTGCGCCCAGAGAGAGAACAAAGATGCTCCTAAATACAAATAACAAAAGAACAGGATATAAAATTATGAGAAAAGATTCACTACTATCTTTGCAAAGGAAGCAAATTTGAAGGGATAGACACTTGTTTGGCCTTCTTTTCTATAGCACATTAAGCTTTCCAAGGAAGTCCTCCCAACAAAGTGCTTGAATTTTAGGAGGTATTGGCTTACTCCAAATCTCCTTCATTGGGAAGTTCACCCCCAAGGTAGTAGGCTGTATTGAAATATTAAAGAAAGAAGCACAGGTAAAATAGCCATTCGAGGTGATTGGCCAAACCCTAGTGTCTTCTACTTTCTGGTCCAAAAAGACCGAGTCGAGTAAGGCCAAAAGATGAATAGAGAGATTCACATTACATTTATCTAAAATCCCCCTCTGAAATCAAAATCCCAATTTAAGCCTGATGCAGAGAAACCCACAAATTTAGAGATGGGTTTAGATTTGTAGTTGGAGAGTGGATAAAGCATAGGAAATTGGACCTTCAGTTGATATTAACCTATCCAGGGGTCCTCCCAAAATTGGTCCTTAATAATGCTTTTTTCTTCCCGAATTTTCTTGATAAGCACATCTGGTCCTTAACATCTCATGGYTTTTTGTCCACTAAATCTTAATTCCTTCATCTCATAGTTGGATCCACACATCTCTTGCCCTTCTGGCATAGGTTGAAAACAATTCATGTTCAGAGAATCTACAAAAAAAAAAAAAAGAACATAAGCCAAAGTAAGAAGAAGAATAGTTCTTTACTAAATAATTACTAAGAGAAATTCAATTCAGCAACTTTTCTAGCAATGGTCTACTCCTTATATAGCCTACGTTTACACCCTTATGCCTCCTATAACAAAGTATCCTAATCTAACTTGCTACTCATTAGAAACCAACTAAATCTCTACAAAAAGGATAATCCTATTTAAAATCAAATTCAGAGATCCCTCTACCACAGTAAATTGTTAAGTGTGTAGTTAAGACAGGTCATCGGAGCCAGTTTGGTAAATGCATACTAAGATGAGTCATCAGAGCCAACTTGGTAAATGTGTACTCAGATGGGTCGGTGGTCTCATCCCCACTTCTTATAAGTCTCGGAGTAGTCCCCTCTTTCATAGAATTTGCTAGATTCCTCCTGTTCTGCATCATCCTCTTTGGGTTGGAGAGATCTGACCTCGGATACATGTCATTGTTTAAGAGGTTGTCAACATATGGTACCACATTTCTGTTGTGCTTCTCTGTTTCTAACTTTTTTTTTTATAGATAATTGGTGGTGTAAACCTCCAACATGAATTTGACTTTCTTCGTTATATCTCCTAGCTTTTGAAAGATATTTCTTGCACTTCAAATGAGCCAAAAATTCCTTTAATGACCATTCTAAACTTTGCAAAAATGTTTTCCAATAAAGATCGTTGTAAACTTGTATGAAGACAATGTGGTCAAAACCTCCAATATGATAAGTATTATGTCCTAGCTTTTGGAAGACATTTCTTGCACTTCAAATATGATAATTATTATCTCCAATATGATAATTTTTTTTTTTTTTTGAAAACTGTAAAGTAAAGTGATTCATTAATAAAATCAACTACAGAAATCCCCCACACAGAGAAATGAACAAAGGATATACAATAAACCATCTCATCCCAATATAGCCTTAATCCCCCCAAACAAAAACAAAAAACTATCCATTCCTTACAAACAGAAAACTAAATTCAAAAAATACACTTGGATGGCCTAGCTTCTGAAAAACCATCTCATCTCCTAGCTTTTGAAAGATATTTCTTGCACTTCAAATAAGCTAAAAGTTTCCTTTAATGACCATTCTAAACTTTGCGAAAATGTTTACTAATAAAAATCCTTGTAAACTTGTATGAAGACAATGTGGTCAAAACCTCCAATATGATAAGTATTATCTCCATAAGCAATGGGCTCTTCATCAATGATTGGAAGACTATTCCAAACAACATATTTTTCTTCAACATATATTGTTGATGGAAATGACCACATAAGATTTTCATTGCAATCCTCAATAGTCTTAAACTAATCAATAAACTTATTAGATTTGGTTTTACCTTTAAACTTTGGAATTGCCAACTCCTTGAAGATTGTGATTCTTCCATGACCTCATCTTCTATGTCCTCTTCAATAAGAGTGATCATCTTGTATTTGGAGCAATCAACAACAGTGGTGTTTTCAGGAAATTCTTTGTATTCAAGGACTTTCTCAATCACAAACAACCAATCTATGAATTCTTCTGAGGTCATGCCTCCATAGAACTTTGGGATCTGAATCTTGAGACATGTTTCCCACCATCTCTAGTCACAACTCACAACTACAGCTGATTTTGGTTGCTTGCCTTCATGATTATAAGGAATGAGGGGACATTTGCATTGGAGTTGCTAGCTCATATTCCAAAGAGAGAATATAGCGATTTCAGCTCTTGAGTAGGTGCATCAACTTGTTTTCTCAACATCACCAATTCTTGTGTCTTGTTGGTTTCCTGTTTCATGATGCAAGTTACTTCTTACTTGTCCCTTCTTAGGAGGCATAGTCCAAGGAAGGGATCAAATTTCTGCTTTGATACCAATTGGTGTAGGTCAAAAACAACTCATCTTTAAAGAAGTTAGAAAGAAAAGAGCTTAAGTCAGAATAAGAAGAATAGTTCTTCACTGAATAATTACTAAGAGAAATTCAACTCAATTTGTCTTGAGCAAGGTGCATCAACTTGTCTTTTCAACATTACCACTTCTTCTTGTGTCTTGTGGTTGTCTCTTCTTAGGAGACATAGCCCATAGGACGGATCAAAGTTGTGTTGTAATACCAACTGGTGTAGGTTTTAAAACAATTCACATTTAGAGAAATTACAAAGAAAAGAACTTAAGCCAAAATAAGAAGAAGAATAGTTCTTCACTGAATAATTACTTTTTTTTTTTGAGAACAAGGGTAAAGTATTGAGTTCAATGTATCAAATAAGATGTGCAAAAACCCTGCACAACAAGACACTGTGCAAGCCCATGCCCATGCCCTTTCTATACATCGATTCCTGTATGCATAGGTGCAAAAACCGAGTTAGAAACAAAAAAAAAAGAATGATATGGTTTATCCTTGAAACATTTGTGTATTCCTACCCAAGAATATAATCTGCCCCAAAAACCTTTCAATAGATTCTCTTCTGCACCATACTTATCTTCAAAAAGTCTTTTGTTTCTTCCGTCCAAATAGTCCATTTCACTGTTCCTGGTGCAACTCTCCATACCACCCTTTCCCCCTTTTGTTAAGCCTTTTAGCTGCCAACACCAAAGTATATCTTCCAAATTTTTTGGAAAGCAGAACTGAATCTCAAACAAATCCATATGCTTCACTGAATAATTACTAAGAGAAATTCAATTCAACAACTTTTCTAGCAATTATCTACTCCTTATATAGACTACGTTTACACCCTTATGCCTCTTATAAGAAAGTTTCATAATCTAGCTTGTTACTCCTTGTTAGAAACCAACTAAATCTCTACAAAAAAGACAGTTCTATTTACAACCAAATTCAGAAATTTTGCTACCATACTTAATTGGTAAATGCGACTAAGATGGGTCATTGGAGTCAACTTGGTAAATGCTTGCTGAGATGGGTTATCAGAGCCAACTTTGTAACTGCATACTCAGATAGGTTGTGATGTCATCCACTTCTTATGTATCTTGGAGTGGTCAGTCCCATCTTTCATAGAACTTGTTAACTTCCTCCTGCACTGTATCATCTTCTGAAGAGGACTTTGGCTTTTCTCAATTCCCTCTTAAGGTAAACTTTTTTATTTGGGAGGCAGCTTGGGGTTGAATAAATACTTGTGAAATTTTACAGAAAGGAAAAGAAAAGGTCTTGCATGAAGGATGGGGAATCCATTAGCCATCTCCTTATTAATTGTAGGATTGCTCATCACTTATGGCAATTCTTCCTTAAATCTCATCTTTTTTTTTTTTTTTTTTATCAGCAACACGGCAAAGGATTCATTAAAATTAGATAACTTAGGTGCAACAAGAAGTTGTGAAAAAGATATAACAGACTCAAGAATACATATTTAACCCAGAAAATTACAAGTGAACCCAATACATAGACTGTCTCTGAACCCCTTGCTTAACCAGCCCATCTGCCAAATGGTTTGCAGATCTTCTTAACCAGTTGACCTGACTTCCTTAAATCTCATCTATCAAGGCGGATTTTATTTGGTCCCCCTTAATTCCATTGCTGATTATTTTATTCAAAGGCCGGCATGCAAGCTGGGATCTAGGGGAAGAGTATTTCTGAAAACTGTTCCCCATTCAGTAATGTGGTGCGTTTGGAATAGTGCAATAGGAGAATTTTTGAGAATAGATCCATCTCCTTGGAAGGTCTTAGAGGGAGAGTTTTGTCATGTTTATATTTTTGGATTCTATCTTGCAAGCAGTTCAAAGGGATAACCTATGGTAATTTGGATAGAAATCTCTTGGAGGTGCTTCACTTATCCTATTCTGTTCCCCATGCCAGTTCTGTCCTTCACCCAAGGCCAGCCTCTGATTTCATTTTGGAGTTTGATGGCAGCTGCAGAAGTGTTTCAGATCATTTGGGGCTAGCTGGTATAGGGGGTTTGATCCTTAGAGGTGATGGCAGTGTTATTTGGGCATTCAATGGGCCAGAAAGTTGGTTGACGCCTCGGAGGATGAAGTTAGAGCACTTTTGCATTTTGACTGGCTCGAGGATTGCTATCTCTATCCAAGCCAGATCTCTTGCTTTTCAAGGGGACACTAAGATGCAATAGGATGGGCTTCTAATAGAGGTTCTAGCCCTTGGAGATTTGCTCACTTCCTTAATGAGATCCATGAGATTGTGGACTCCTTGAACTGTCTTTCGGATAGATTCCTCAAGAGCTGAATTTTTTGGCAGATGCTTTAGCTAAATTTGGGGTGGATGGGGTCTTTTTTATAGTACATTTTTTATACAGTGCCAATTTTTTGCCTTAGTAAATTCTGGGTGCTTTTTGTTTTTTGAAATTGATTGTACATCCTCTCATATACATCCCTTCCGCCCTTTTTGCCTTGCATTTAAAGTTACCTTTTATTCAAAAAAAGGTAGACCCCTTAAACCCTCCTTTGCTAGTTTGTTTACGATTGGGCAGACCTTGGGATCCATCTAAATAAGATGTTTACTTTGGATTGCCAAAGCTGTTTCATTGCTACTACGATACTGTTGAGTTGGGCCGAATTCTAGTTATTGGGCCCAGTTATTTATCTGTTATTTTTAGGTTGTTAAGTTAGGAAGTTATTGGGCTTTAGGCCCAATTGTTTATGTTTTTTAAGTTGTGACTGTTCAGCTACTTTAGTAGCCGCCCTACTAAGGGCATTCTTGTAATCTCTTATTCTTTTAACTTGAGTATATCAAATGGGTTGGTGGCCAGAACTAATTCAATTATGGGCGACATCCCACTCCTTTTCTTCTCCTCTCTTCTTCTCTACTTCTGAAGCTCTTCACCTTCTTTCTCTTTACAAGGAATTCATTTAAAACTGCAATTAGTGATTTCTACTTGATATCAGAGCAGGCTTAAGGTTCCTTGAGTTGTTCTATCATGCAGCCCTAGATCGGCCGACTGTATGGTGATTTGAGAGGCTGATCGAAGATCTTAGGTAAGCCAAGTTTTTGGATTTTTTGGTGGATCTTTTTTGCCCTGTAGCTGGTCTAGGGTTTCCCATCAAATTCAGGAAAAACTGGTGAAAGGGGGAGAGTCCTGTTTTTGTTGGACTCTTCAATTTTGACCTAGGAAGTGGCACCCTAATTTTTTAGGGTTCCTTGGAGTTTTCTGAAGGGGCGGTTCAAGTTTTGCCTGTTTTGGAGGTTTTTGGAGAGAGCGGCTGCCTCTTCTCTCTTTTCTTTCGTTTCATAGAAAAGGAATCTTTTGTAAAAGGATCATCTAGGACATCAGAAGGTTGTCGGTGGTAGCATAAGTGATTTATTTGACATTCTTTCATCTTATCGTAACTTTCTAACCCTTTTTTGAGAATTTTGGAGGGTAACGGAGTTGAAAACAAACCCAAGAGTGAAATGAGACCAGTGAGAGGAGGTGTCAGAGACTTTTTCGGGGTTGGGACCATTACTACAGTTAAGTTGGATGGTTCAAATTACTTAGAATGGTCACAAGCTGCAAAGATGGCCATTGGTGCTCGCGGGAAGTTGGGGTATATCACTGGTAAGGAAGTGAAACCCGAAACTAACAGCTCCCGGTGGGTACAGGAAAATTATATGGTGATGACTTGGCTATAATTCGATGTTGCCCCATATAAGTAAAAA
The DNA here is from genome assembly GCF_000365185.1 of Nelumbo nucifera. The sequence goes on along the minus strand of NW_010729512.1, from coordinate 47,685 downwards.
TTTTTTGTGGGCAAATACAACTAAGGAAATATGGGATGGGGTTGCAGAAACCTCACAAAGTGAGAATGTTGTTAGGACCTATCAGTTGAGGAATCAGATTATTGCTACAAGGCAGGGAGATAGACCTATTGTTGTTTATTTTTCAGCCCTTAAAACCCTGTGGCAGGAGATTGACCATCTAGAGACAGTTGTGTGGGAAACCACTAAGGATGTAGTTGCCTACCAGAAGCTCCTAGAGAAGTATATGGTTTTTGAATTTCTTGCTGGCCTTAATCTCGAGTATGATATTCCAAGACAACACATACTTTCTAGGGACAGTGTTACTCTCTCTCAAGCATATGCCTTTGTATCAAGGGAAGAGAGCAAGAGAAATGGGATGATGAAAAATTTTGGTTTTGATCAATCAACCATGGTTAGCATTGTGAAACCTAAACAAGGTGGAGACCCGGGTGGCAGTGAAATTAGGAAGGAAGACAATGACTTGATTTGTGACCACTGTAGGAAGCCTAAACACACAAGAGATACCTGCTGGAAGCTTCATCCTCATCTTGTGCTGAATAGACTAAAAAACAAGAAGGGAAATGCTCACATGGCAATCACAGGTGACATATCGACCCCTCCTACTACAACTACTGCAGTGAGGGCCGAACTTGAGAGATATGGGCAGTTCCTGAATCAGTAGGATACAATCAGTCCTAATTCAGTAACAGGTGGTTCTGGTGGAACACATTCAACTTCCTATGTTCACACAGTTAGTTCACATGCCACTATAAATTATGTCTCTACTATAGGTAAGGAGGGACCTTGCATTATAGATTATGGAGCCTCAAAACACATGACCCAGAGTTCCACTATTTTTTCTTCTTACTAGCTCTGTTCTGGCAGAGACAGTCTCCACAGCTGATGGATCTCATGTTCCCATTGCTAGAAAAGGGTCTGTCAAGATTAATGATTCCATTTCCCTTCCCTCTGTCCTTCATGTTCCCAGATTGAGTACTAACCTGTTATCTATTAGTAGTTCGACAAAGAATTTGAATTGCTCAATAATTTTTTCTCCTGGTCATTGTGTCTTGYAGGATCTGGATTCAAAGAGGACGATTGGGAGTGGTCGTGAAGTGAATGGAATCTACCTCCTGGATGTGCCTCCTCATCATCAGGGTTATCATGTCAGTAGGGATAGTGAGTCAAGGTCTGTGAGTCAGATTATGCTTTGGCATTTGGGTCATTTGTCTTTTTCTTCTTTGAGTTTCTTATTTCCAAAGTTTTTTGAGTCTGTTAATTTGTCCAGTCTGGAGTGTGAAGGTTGCCAGCTTGGAAAGCATTGTAGAAATTCCTTTAAAGTTAGTAATAAAAGATGTTCATCTCCTTTTGATGTTATTCATTCTGATGTGTGGGGACCATATCATGTTCCTTCTATAGGTGGCTATTGATATTTTCTCTTATTTATGGATGATTTTTTCGATATTCCTGGATTTACTTAATGAGATCTTGAGATGAAGTACCATTATTGGTTCAACAATTTCATTAGATGGTGCTAACACAGTTTGGGATACGAATAAAGGTATTCCTCTTGATCCCTCTACTGTTTCAGTTCCCATTGATTCTATTAACCCCATTACAGATAACCTGGACCTTCCTATTGCTCTCAGAAAAGGGAAGAGAAAGTGTATTGCTCATTGTATTTCACAGTACCTATCCTACAGTGGACTTTTTCCTTCCTACTATGCTTTCCTTTCCTCTCTTGACTCTGTGTCTATACCCAAGAGTGTCATTGAGGCTCTCTCCAAACCTGAGTGGAAGACAACTATGTAAGAAGAGATGAAAACCTTAATTAAGAATCAGACATGGGAGATTGTGGATCTACTAGAGGGCAAGGAGACTGTTGGATGCAGATGGGTTTATACAGTCAAATATAAGGCAGATGAAAGTATAGAAAGGTATAAGGCCAGACTTGTTGCAAAAGGGTACACATAGACTTATGACATTGATTACTTAGAGACCTTTGCACTAGTTGCAAAGATGACTTCTGTTCGGATACCTCTTTCTCTTGCTGCTATATACTCTTGGCCCCTGTTTCAACCTGATGTGCAAAGGGGAAGTGTATATGGATCTTCCTGTTGGTTTCTACAGTGATGCTGAAAAGGGGAAGGTATGCAAACTCAAGAAGTCACTTTATGGTTTAAAGCATTCTCCCAAAGSATGGTTTGACAGGTTCAGGAAGGTCTTGGTTGCTTTTGGCTACACTTAGACTCAATCTGACCATAATTATTTGTGAAGCAGAGGGGATCCTTGGTGTTAGTCCTAATTGTTTATGTGGATGATATTGTTGTCTCAAGAAATGACCTAAGTGAGATTGACCGTTTGAAGAAGAATCTTCACAGAGAATTTGAAATTAAGGATCTTGGGGAGCTTAGTTACTTCTTGGGCATTGAAGTTGCAAGATCAAAACATGAAATCTTTATTTCTCAGAGGAAGTATGTTTTGGATCTTCTACAAGAAACATGGAAGCTTGGAACAAAGGCAATCAATACTCTTATTGATCAGAATCACAGAATTAATGCATCAGAAGGTGAGYTGGTAAAGGACATTGGCAGATATCAGAGACTTGTGGAGCGGCTGCTATATTTGTGTATGACAAGACTAGACATCTCCTATGCAGTGAGTGTGGTGAGTCAATACATGCATGCCCCGCGAGTCCAACATTGGGAGGCTGTTGACAGGATTCTTGCTTATCTGAAGGGACACCCAGGCAGAGGCATACTATTTGCTGACCATGGACATTTGAAGCTAGAGGCTTATATAGATGCTGATTGGCTAGGATGCTTTGACGACAGGAGATCTACTTCAGGAGTTTGCACCTTGTTGGGGGTAACCTAGTCTCGTGGAAAAGTAAGAAACAGATAGTGGTGGCAAGATCAAGTGCAGAAGCTGAATATAGGGCTATGGCACATGGAGTTTTAGAACTTCTCTGGATCCGTTCCTTGTTAGGAGAGATTGGTGTAAAGGCAAAAGAACCTATGATGCTGTACTATGATAATCAGGCAGCAATTAATGTTGCCCATAATCCAGTTCAACATGACTGGACAAAGCACATTGAAGTTGATAGACATTTCATCAGAGAAAGGGTGACTTCTGGGGAAGTTTGTCTCTCATACATTGCTTCCGACTTGCAACTTGCCGATGTTCTCACAAAAGGTGTTACAAAGAACAAGTTGGAGCATGACCTACGCAAGTTGGGAATGTGTGACATTTACTCCCAACTTGAGGGGGAGTGTTGAGTTGGGCCGAATTCTAGTTATTGGGCTCAGCTATTTATCTTTTATTTTTAAGTTGTTAAGTTAGGAAGTTATTGGGCTTTAGGCCCATTTGTTTATGTTTTTTAAGTTGTGACTGTTCAACTACTTTAGTAGCCGCCCTACTAAGGGCATTCTTGTAATCTCTTATTCTTTTAACTTGAGTATATAATACAAAGAGGGGTTGGCGGCCAGAACTAATTCAATTATGGGCGACATCCCACTCCTTTTCTTCTCCTATCTTCTTCTTTACTACTGAAGCTCTTCACCTACTTCTTTCTCTTCACAAGGAATTTATCTAAAACTTCGGTGATTTTTACTGATACCTCAGACTCAATGGGCAAGGAGCAATCATTCTTGACCTAGGCTGAGCTTGGGCCCAACACTTGAAGCCTAGCCAGGCCTGATCTGTCCCACAGTGCATACATACATTTATATTATAATATACATATCATTTTTACTATTATATATTTACACATTTTATTTTATCTTATGTTAAATATTTTATATAAAAATTTTAATATATAATATAAACATTTATGAATTGACATGTGAATCAACTCACGAGTCAGCTCACACATGAGAGAATAACTTGTTCTCTAGGGTTGTCTCTCCTTATATAGATGAAGGCAAGGCCTTCATTCTAAATCCTAAGCAATGTGGCACTTGGAACTACACTCACTATTTTTTTTTTGATGAATACTGAGAAGTTTTATTAATAGAGTTATAAGAGATAAACAGAGAAGGTTCCCAAAAGGAGGCGTGAGATGCAGCCAGATCGAAGTAGAGAATTACAGCTTGGCCCGAAACATCTGCTTCCTATGCACTCCTTGTTTAGCTAGTGAGTCTGCTGATCCATTTGCAGATTTTCTTTAACGTTGGAATTAGACAGACATGTTTGTCGTTAGCCATCTGAATCTTCATAAAATCCCCTCGTAGGACCAGGCTGCTGTTTCTGGCTCTTTTAACCACTGGATCACCAGCTTGGAATCACCTTCAATTAAGAGCTGCACAGTTCAGTTCTTTGGAAAATTGAGCTCCTTGTAACACTGCCTGAATTTCTGCATTAACTGAATCCCCTACTGCTATAGGGCCAGAGAAAAAAGTGATGAATCCCTTTGCATTTCTAAACACTCCCCCAATACTGGAGGGTCCCGGATTGCCTAGGCTGCTAAAATCAAAGTTGAATGTGAAGTGGCCTTGCCTTCACCTATATAAGGAGAGACAACCATATGTTGAAGCAAATACCCTATTTTTTTGTGTCTTAGGCCCAAAACTAAGCCAAGCCAAGCCCAACTTGGGCCTATGTAATATTTTTTCCAATGTTTTAAAAAGCGGAGGCGTTATGTGAAGTGGTCCACTACCTAGAGGCGTGAGGCGTAGTTCATAACGCAAGAGGCGTAAGCCTCCCGAACACAAGGAGGCACACCTCCTTAAGAGGAGGGGGGTTAGGAGGAGGATGAAGAGTAAGGGGGGATCTCCTTTTCTTTTCTTTCTTTTCTCTTTTTTTCCTTCTCTTTCTTTTTCTTTCCCTTCCCTTTCTTTTCCTTTCCTTTCCTTTACTTTTTTTTCTGTCTTTTTATATAAGATGTGCATGAGGTGTACAGAAAAAAAAGCGCAAGAGGCGTACGCCTCAGGTGCGTTTTGGGAGCGCCTCGCCTGGAGGCCCTCCCATGCCTTTTAAAACACTGATTTTTTCATGTATTACATATCATATAGTTTAAAATTTCATAAATAATTAAATTGTCATTTAATGCCATAGGCCCCACAGTCCAGCCTGGGCCGGGCCCGGGCCTAGGCTATACCCTTAAAATAGGTGCTAAGTCTGGCCTACCAGGACCGGCCCATGATAATCCCTACCATGAGCCATCTGTGCCATCTTGCATCTAGTTTATGATAGCATGGGAATCCTCCACCTTTATCCTTCTCAAAGCCTAGTGTGTGCATTGGTTTGAGATCTTGTAACTTGTAGCAATGAAATCTCAAATCTCTATTGATGTTTTCTGTAAACAACTAAACATAGAGCCATAGAAGTACCAGTCTGGACTGACAGCTAGGCAGCAAAAATGCCAAAGCAGATTAATCGTACCTTCAGTAGATCATAACCACCAGTATCTTTTCCACTATGATATTAAATGACAAAGGATCCTTATGTCATTGCACATGTTTTAATATGATATTTTCTAGTTTCTAAGTTTCAGTTACTGAAATAGTTTATTGTGTAATTATCCTACTGCTGCATATCTTAATAACAGTGATTTTTTTCTTTGGATTGTTGTCCAGATAGTGCATCTTGGTCTATTGTTTTTTGATTTTTGTTCATTTTCTTAGCAGTAAATGGTCTGGGACATTATCTTGGTTATCAATGCCCAATTTTATGCTTATGTTCTGTATGCTGTTCTCTTACTCATTCAGAAAATTCATCTAGGATCTTGTCGAGTCCTCTATCTCATAATCCATAGTGATTTCACCTTATTGCCTAGTTGGTAGTGTTATCATCCGTGGCTTGAAATGGTGGCTAATAATTTGTTCTTCTGTTGGGTATAGATTCTAACATTTTCTATTACTTGATCTTTTTATGAAGTTACAGTTGGCATTAGACATTTAAATTTCTACTTGGAATAAAGTTTAAACAGAAAGGAGAAAAAAAGAACAAGAAAAATATGAAAAGAAAAAGATGAATAACAAATGCAATGTCATTCTACATCTTATTATCAGATTGTGCATTACTTTGTCATGCAGATTGCTCCAAAGCGATGGAGAATAGAGATAAATTTTAGTCAAGATGCAGTATTGATGCTTTCTTCGATGAACCTACCCGATGGGATCCAGGTAAGGACATCTTTTTCATATTCTTTGGTAATATTGCTGGTGACAACTGATAGTTCTGTCTTGCTTACTATCTTCTCAAACATCTGGTAAAGGATAGGGCCAATGGGCACTCAAATAATACTCTTGAACATGCTTAGATGCACTAGTTATTGTACTATTATTGCTTGGTAAAGAACATATTTTTTGTTGACAAGATGGGGAGTGAGAAAAAAATGACAGCATCTTTGTGAAGGATTATGTTATCATAATTGCACCATCATTTCATACTTCAGAACTTGTGCACAAATATATTACCCGTAAGAATTGCCATTTGCACAAAAAGTAATTGGGCATGTTACCTGATGGAAAAGGCATAGGCAACTCCTATTGATTTTAAATTATCAACATGGAATCAATCAAAGCCTCAATTGCTCCAAATTAATTATTCACGTGGTTGTCCTTTTCATAAACACTTTCTGCTCCTCTATTCATCTATCAATAACACTACCACCATAAGAAGGTTTCCCATCATAGTTCCAAGTGATTAATTGTGGAAAAGGAGAGAATGGAGGAGGGGGGGGGGCTCTTCTTTTGTGTTACTTGCATATTTGTTCCTGAAACTTTACCCATAAATAATGTCCATACTATATTCAAATGTTATTCTACATGGTATTTGATGATAATCACGTGCCCTGATCAGCAAAAAGGAGTTTATTACTAGGAAAAGAAGACAAACCCCTTGCAATGAGTCATGCAGGGTAACTAAGAAAAGGGTGATGAGGGGGTGGGGTTCAAGTTGTCAAAGGGGAAATAATGTTGACCTTGACAAAAGAAGAGATAGAGGTTAGACCAGGGTCGGGGGATAAGAAGGACGAGGGAGATCATGCTAGTGGGAGTTTAGGGCTATTCTTATGGGGAGGTGGAGAGTTCACTAGAAGAGCTTTTGAAAAATTTGAAATGAGTAAAAGGGAGGAGAAAATGAAGAAGAATATGAGACGAAAAGAGGAAAAAGTTTGGGATGAGGACAATGGTGGGTAGGACGAGATGCTTGATCCTGAAGACTAGCCAATGTATGAAGGGGTGGTGTTCTCAGTCTTTCTTTTGGTTGGTCTTGCGTCCAGTGTTTTAAAAGCACAAGGTGCCAAAAAGGCACAGAGGTCAATTTGCACCTGAGGCGCAAGGTGAGGCACACGCCATTTTAAGCAAGGCGCAAAAATACAAAAAAAAAGTGAAAAATTCAAAAAATTCAAAAAAAAAATTTTAAACATAATATTAATAAAAAATATAAACTTAAATTATAAATTAAATGTTTTAAAAAACCTACTATCTAAAATTAAAATACATAAACATAATATTCAAAGAGGAAGTGGTAGACTGGAATGGTGTTCTAGTTATGTCATGAAGACGCTTCCGGAGATAGAACAAGCATTCCTGATTCCATTTGAGAAGAAGGCAGCCATTTTGGATCTTGGCTGCTCTCTTGAGGTCACAACAAAAATACAGACACAGGAAGGTTGGGCCTTGTTGCAGAACTGGAACCCTTCCTGCAATGAGTTTGTGTTGGAGGAAGTGGAGGCCATTCAAATAAAACTGATTGGGCTTCCGTTCAATCTGTGGAAGCAGGAGGTTTTCTCCCAAGTGGCAGTACTTTGTGGAGGGTCGCTTATAGCAGTGAACCTGTCTTCTCTTTAAGTTGCAAAGATCAAGGTAAAGGGCTCTAATCTGCAGCCGGTACCAAGATCAGTCGAGATCTTCTCCGGCGGGCGGTGGCAGAGAGTTTGGTTAGTGATGGAAGTTGAAACGTTGCTGTGGGAGAAAGATAAGGAGGTAGGAGACGATAGTGACATGTCCAAAAGATTGCCAGATGGACAAGAAATTATGGAAGACCAGTAGTGCTATGTCGGCTCTGTTTTAGAAGGTGGACCTTCGGACTTTAATCTGTTTGGCTCCAATTTTCCATTAAAAATGGGCTATTCAAATGTTTTTGAGTTTCACCGGTCGGTCAGCCTGAAGATTAAACCAAGTCTTAAAAAGCAGGGTTAAAAAGGATGGGCCAAATGCTGTTCCTGGGTCGAACCAGCAAGTTGAACCAGTTTTTAATTCTCTCCCATGTGATGACTTAATGCGAGGTCTTTAGTAAGGCGATGGGGGACTGTACTCACGATCTATCATCTTCCCCATCGACCCAAGATAGTCGAACTGGTTCGGAGTCTTCGCAGTTGCAGTGGGCAAAGTCGCAACAGGCCTAGCCCTCCCTATGAAAGGACTAAGGCAGATTGGAAGGACAGCGATGTAGAGGATTAGTGGGTTGACTGTGAAGCATCAGACAATGACTTTTCTTCTGAAGATGATTCTAGCAGCAGAAGTTCTGAAGACACTGTTTAGGTCAGCGTGGAGAGTTGGGATGACCTTCACATTGTCTCCGTTTTTGATGAAAAGGAGGCCGCAATTAATAAGAGGAGATCACAAAGTGGAGATGTATTTCACTCAACTACGAACAGAGATGGTGATTTGTGACTAACACCAGTTAGTGGTTTGAAGGATCTTCCAATTTATCAGGAGGGGATTAGAGGTATCCAAGGGAACTCATTCCAGGTGAGAGACAGGAGCAAGATGATAAGTTTGCATTTTAGCAGGGGAACCAGGAGGTTACAAAGGATATTCTGGGTGGGGGTACAAGTTCTGAGATGGCCAAGTCAAATACTCCTTCGAAGCCTTCCCAACTAGTTAGAACTGAAGTTGGGGGTTTGGAGAGGCACCGAAACTCCTGTTACTAAAACACATGTCATACTTTCTTCTCAGCCTTCTAGTAACCTCGACAACTCTGTTGGTTTAGGTTTTGATGCTAATATGTATTTTGTTGGTCCTACTGTCTCTTCAGATCCTATCCAAGGCCACGATTTGCCCATGAATCTGCTAGAAGAAGGAGAGATGAGTAGGGGATTAGGGAATGAAGTTGGTGCGAGAGAGATAATCAGAGAGAAAGGAGGGGTGGGTGTGTCTGAGGCTGGGGGTGAAAGGAGGCAGAAGTTTGAGGAAGGAGCAGGGGCTGATAGGGGGATGGATACAGATGGGGAAAAAGAACCACTAAAAGGATTCAATCCCAAGAAGGTGAGAGTGATGAGGAGGTTGGGAGGGATTTAGTTAAGGGGAAGAAAGAAAAGGAGGCGGGAGAAAGTAAAAGAAGCCAAGAAGATCAGAGTGCAAAGGACCGGTGGTGGATTTGGTTGATAAAATGGGGTTGAAAGTGGAAAAAAAATCAAAGAAAAGGAACCTCAAAAGAAAGTAAGTAAAGAAAAGGGGGCAAGAGGAGAAGGAAGCTAAATGAAGTTGAAAAACTCATTAGTGATGTATCTTTATGGGAAGAGAGAAACTCCAGAATCTTCTCTGAAGAAGAAGTGCTGAAGATCTGAGGGCCTTGATCCATACAAGGGTTGTATAGTGGATGAAATCCTTAGAGCTATTCACAGACTATACCGTGGATGACATGCTGAGGAAATGGGGTGAGATTGCTAGCTGTACCTAGACTAAAGCAGTAATGAGTGTGTCTTGGACTCCCCCACCTACGGGTTTCATAAAACTAAACTTTGATGGAAGTAGCAAAGGGAACCCTGGACAATCAGGGATTGGGGGTGTTTTTAGGGATGAGAAAGGGGTTGTTTCTGCCACGTTCTCAGGCCCCATTGGAGTGGGTGGCTCCCTTAGAGCTGAGATCCATGCAGTCTTGGAAGGAGTCTAGAAAGCTAGAGAGGTGAATCTCAGAAAACTCATAATTGGAGGGGACTCGGAGGTGGTGGTAGGGTGGCTGAAGAAAGACGATAGTGGTTTATGGAGATATAGCAATATGAGAAGGAAATTCATATGGCTGGTTTGAGAAATGGAAGTTAAAATTAGTTGGGTAAAAAGATCAGCTAATTCTTTTGCTGATGGGTTAGCTAAACAAGGGGTTGACAAGGAGTCAATGTTCTGGGCACAGTTGTAATTTAAATCTGTTTTTTTCTTTTTCTTTTTTTTTTCCTTTTCCTTTTCCTTTTTCCTTTTCCCTTTTCCCTTTTCTCTTCTCTCTTGTTCATTTCTTGGGGCTTAAGCTGAAGTTAGAAGATAAGAAAGTTTGTCTTCCTCTTTGTAATTCTAATTGTTGATAATTAATGAACTGTGTTATTGAGAAAAAAAAAGCTCATTAGTGATGTGGAAGGGGATAAGGAGTTCAGTGCTAGGGGAGGGAGGAGAGGGGGTCTATAGGCTAGATGAGGGCTGGGGTCAGTATTTGATGTGATCATGAAGATTATTAGTTGGAATGTAAGGGGATAAGGAAGTGCCACAAAAAGAGTAGTCAAAGAGGTATTGAGGAAGGAGAGACCGGATTTTGTTCTAATTCAAGAATCCAAAATTCAGGAAGTTGACAAGATTGGATAAGAAGCTTGTGGGGAGAGAGGAATATTAATTGGAGAGAAGTAGTCCAATGTTTGGAAGAACTGGTAGGTAGATTCTCAGTTTCTATTAAGTTGAAGGGTGTGTAGGAAAGATTTGAATGGGTTCTCACGAATGTCTATGGGCCAAACTTATATAAAGAAAGGAAGAAATTGTGGGAGGAGCTTGGGGATATTAGGGGACTCTGGGGTGGACCTTGGTGTTTAGGGGGAGATTTCAATGTAGTTAGGTTTGTGAGTGAGACAACCGGGGGTAGGCAAAAAACTACATTGAGTATGAGAAAGTTCAACTCCTTTATTGAAGCTTTTGAGCTAAGAGATATTCCTCTAGGGAAATCCTGCTATACTTGGTCAAACCTTCAAACATCCCCTATCCTATCCAAGCTTGTTAGGTTTTTAGTTTCACCTGATTGGGAAGAGCATTGGCCAGGGTTTGCTGGGAGAAATCTACCAAGAATCACCTCAGACCATTGGCCCATCTGTTTGTTTGAGTGAATTAGTGATGGTGGCTCAAGTCCATTCAGATTTGAAAATATGTGGCTCACTCACCTGGATTTTAAAGAGAAAGTTAAGGTTTGGTGGAATAGTTTGGCCGCACCTGCAATGTGGGAAGGCCAAAAGTTCCTAAAGAAGCTTCAATTGTTGAAAAAGGAGATCAAGGAGTGGAATTGGGAGAAGTTTGGGAGATTGGAGGAGAAGAAAGTTGATTTGATTTCTCAGATAAAGGGAATAGATAGCAAAGAGGTAGAAGGAACTTTAGGTGAAGGTGAAAAGGAGCTGAGATGGAACTTGAAGAAAGAACTAGGGGAGACCTTATTGAGAGAGATTGGAGGAGTGGAATAGGGAGAAGTTTGGGAGATTGGAGGAGAAGAAAGTTGATTTGATTTCTCAGATAGAGGCAATAGATAGCGAAGAGGAAATGTGCTAGAAGCAAAAGTCGAGAGAGATGGATCAAAGAAGGTGATGGAAATACAAAATTTTTCCATGCCATTGCAAATGGAAGGAGAAGGAAGTGCATGATTACCTCTTTAGTGGTGGGGGAAAATGAGATCACGAATCAAGATAAGATTGCTAAAACATTCTCAGAGCAATTTTAGGTCAATTTATAGAAGACCACTAATTGAGAGGTGGAGGATTGAAGGCATTGATTGGGAGACATAGGAGGAGGCTCAAGTCCAATTTCTGGAAAAAAAAAGGTTTGAAGAGGGAGAGATTAAGGAAGTAGTCTTTTCTATGAATAGATCAAAATCACCAGGACCCGATGGTTTCACAATGGCATTCTATCAAGATTTTTGGGACATAATTAAAGGAGATCTAATTAGAGTGTTTAATGAATTCTATAGGAGAGGGGTGATAAGTCCAGGGATGAACTCTACTTTTTAGCACTGATCCCTAAGAAGAATAATGCCAACCAACCAGGGGATTTCAGGCCAATAAGTCTAGTCACCAATATTTACAAGGTGATAGCCAAGGTGCTGTCTTTGAGGATTAAAAAGGTGATATCCTCAATCGTTTCTCAAGCTTAAGGGGCCTTTGTGCAGGATAGGCAGATTATTGGTCAAATCTTAATTGCCAATGGATGCATGGAGGTTCAAAAGAGATTAAAGAGGAAGGAAATGGCTATCAAACTAGATTTGGAAAAAGCCTATGACTTGGTGGATTGAAACTTCTTGATTGAAATTATGAGAAGATTTGGATTTGGAAACTTGTGGTGTAAATGGATCATGGGATGCCTACAAACTAGTCACTTTTCAGTAATAGTTAATGGGACAATATATGATTTTTTTGAAGGATTCCGTGGGCTTAGGCAGGGTGACCCCCTTTCTCTTTTTCTATTTACTCTGATTGTTGAAGCCCTACTTAAATTGATTTCAAGAGCAAATGGTGTGCAATTATTTAGGGGTTGGTCAGTTGGGAGGGATAATGTTTTAGTCACTCATCTACAGTTTGCAGATGATATTCTTATTTTTTGTGATGGAGAAAGTAGGGAGGGAGTGGAAAATCTGAGGTTGGTTGTGAAACTCTTTGAAAGGATGTCTAATTTGAGGATTAATTGGTCAAAGAGCTTATTGGCTGGAGTCAGCATTGAAGAGGATGAAGTGAGATTTCTGGCAAATTCCCGAGGCTATGAGAAAGGTGAGTGGCCAATGAAATACTTGGGTTTACCCCTTGGAGAGAACCCTAGATCTTCTAGTTTTTGGTCTCCAATGGTGGAAAGGATAGAGAAACGCTTGGTGACGTGGAAAAGGAACTATATCTCATTGGGGGGGAGAATAACCCTAATTAAATCCACTTTAGAAAATCTCCCAGTGTCTACATGTCAGTGTTTAGGATGCCACAAGGGATAGTGAGGAAAATTGATATAATCATGAGGGATTTTCTCTGGGAGCCAGGGAAAAAAAGAAGGATCATTTGGTTAGATGGGAAAAGGTGAGGAAATTGAAAGAGGAAGGGGGCTTGGGAATAGGTAATGTTAGACTGAAGAATCAGGCTTTGCTTAGCAAATGGCTTTGGAGGTTTTCAAATGAAAATGAGAAACTATGGCACCGAGTGGTTGCATGCATTCATGGCATGTCGAGCAACGGATGGGATGCTGGATGTCTCCATAGGACTAACATGGCTACTCCCTCAAGGGCCATCCATGACATTCTCCCTAAAATCCTAAATTTTATTAGGTATGACTTGTCTTCTGGTAGCAAAATCAGTTTTTGGGAGGATGTGTGGATTGGAGATACTCCTTTAGTTGAGAAATTTCCTTCTCTTTGTAATCTGTCCAAATTCAAGGGTAAACCTATTTCAGATTTCCTAAGTCAACCTTCTTACCTTCCAGGGTTGAATTGAAACTTTGGATTTAACAGGAACCTTAGAGAGTCTGAATTTCTTGCAGTGTCCAAGTTGTTAGGATTGCTGAATTCAGTTTTCTTGGGGGAAGGTGGATCAGATTCTAGAATTTGGGGTCCTAATTCTGATGGGTCTTTTTCTTGTAAATCCGTTCTACATTCGATGGTTGCCACACAATCTTCTCTTCATTTTCCGGTTAAAGAAATTTAGTGCCCTCCTATTCCCCCTAAAATCAGTACTTTTTGTTGGGAAGTTTTTCATGGTTGTATTAATACCTTTGTGTACTTCAAAGGAAAAGACCAAATTGGTGCTTGTCCCCTAATTGGTGTGTCTTGTGTAAATTGAGTGGTGAGACTGTTTTCCACCTTATATCTTGCCCTTTTGTCAGTTTTATTTGGAATTGGTTTACTTCCCTTTTTGGGTGCAGGTGGTCCTCTCTTGATAGGGTGGAAGGTTTATTCAACCCTAATGATATTAGTGGTAAGACAAGGAGGGGAAGGATTTTTTGGAGGTGTACTAGAGCAGCAATACTTTGGACCATTTGGAAGGAAAGAAATGATAGAATATTTCAAAGTAAAGAAAAATGCAAGGAAGCTTTAGTTGAAACAATAACATTGGGGGTGGCACATTGGGTAAAAAGCTTGAAGCTGTTTTCAGCTTTTAATGGTCAAAGACTTTTTCAGGGTTTGGGGACTAATTGCTGCTTCATCATCTACAAGATGATAGTTTTTTGAGACTTACTCCCCTCTAACAGATGGTTGGAAGAAGCTGAACTTTGATGGGAGTTGTGTGGGTAACCCAGGCCCTTCAGGTATTGGGGGGCCCATTAGAGATGAAAATGGATTCATTATTGCTCCGTTCTCCGGTCCTATGGAGGAGTGTGATGTGGCAAGGGCAGAGTTTCTAGCTACAACATATGGGGTTGAGAAGGCTAAAGAGTTGGGGATTAATAGACGGATCATCGAGGGAAACTCAAAAACTGTGATAAAAAGGTTGCAGAAAGGGGAAGGGGTGACATGGTAGTTGAAGAATGATTTCAGAAGATTTAAATGGATGTCAAGGAACATGTCAATTCAGGTGGGAGGGGTTAGGAGATCTGCCAACAATTTGGCAGATAGCTTAGCAAAGCAAGGGGTTCAAAGAACATTTATGTTTTGGGCACATTTGTAATTTTGTCCTGGGTCAGCTTACTAAGCTGATTTCTTTTGCAACTTCTTGTTATATCCTAAAGCATCTTAATTAATGAAATTCTTTCAAAGTTATTGATAAAAAAAATACATTAACCTAATATGCCAAAAAAAATCAAAAGAAATGCAAAAAAATAAAACATAATATTAATAAAAATATAAACTTAAATTTTAAAATAAATGTTTTAAAAAATCTTTTATCTAAAATTAAAATACATAAACATAATATGTAAAGCATAATCAAATGAGAATTTAAAAATGAAATCAAACATATAAAACATTTTCAAGCATATAAAACCCACAATCTCTTTTTTTCTCAATTACATTACTTCATGTAGCTAATGTGACATATTACATTCCTAATTCTATGAGCCGCCTTTGTGCTACACCCTTCGAGGAAGCCCAACCAAGTCCATGTTCACACAAAAAATAATGATTTTATGGCTTTAATTGCTTTTTACTCACTCACCGGAGCTTCGAGAATCCCCTATTTGGTAATGTTGTCCATTCATTCATCCTAATAAAATATCTTCTTAAAAAGCAATTAAAGCTATAAAATCATTATTTTTTTGTGTGAAAACTAAGAATTTAAGACCCTAACATGGACTCGTTTGGGCTGGCCTCGAGGGGCGTGGCACGGGGGTGGAGCCCTTGGCCTAGCCGCTAGACTCAAAAAAAGGAAAAAGCATCAAATTTTCAAAAGGCTCACGCTTGGGCTGAGGCGCAAGGCGCACTAGGCGCACGCCTTTTGAAAGGGTTGCGCCTAGGACCTAGGCGAGGCGCCTACCCTAAAATGCGCTTCGCCTGTGTGCCTAGGCATGCCTTTTAAATCATTGCTTGCGTCATTGTAAGCCTAGCTATTGTTGATAGTGGGTGTTATCTTAAAAGGAGTTTATTACTAGGAAAAGAAGACAAACCCCTTGCAATGAATCATGTAGGGTAACTAAGAAAAAGGGTGATGAGGGGGGGGGGGTTCATGTTGCCAAAGGGGAAATAACGTCGACCCTGACAAAAGAAGAGCTGGAGGTTAGACAAGAGTCAAGGGATAAGAAGGACGAGGGAGACCATGCTGGTGATAGTAGTCTTACCTTGTCTCAACAAGCTGACGAGGAGGGGGAGAAAGTGGAGATTAAGACCTTGGTGGACGGGGAGGTAAGAATTGGCAAGAGTTTAGGGCTATTCTTATGGGGAGGTGAAGAGTTTGCTAGAAGAACTTTTGAAATGAGTAAAAGGGAAGAGAAAACGAAGAAGAATATGGGACAAAAAGAAGAAAAAGTTTGGGATGAGGACGATGATGGGCAGGATGAGATGTTTGATCCTGAAGACTAGCGAATGTATGAAGGGGGGGGGGTGTGTTCTCGGTCTTTCTTTTGGTTAGTCTTTCATCATTGTAAGGCTTGCTGTTGTTGATAGTGGGTTCGGGTGTTATCTTAAAATCCTTGTTAGTGCTGTAATCTGGTTTTTTATTTTTATCAATAAATATTTTCTTTTATTCTTCAGAAAGAATAACTAAGAAACCTTAATGGAGCAAGTAGAAATAACAAGGAGATAATGGACAAGATAACTAACTGTTTTGGAGAAATACAAATCATTCCCCCAACCCACCCCTAAGAAGACCATCTGGAAGCTAGCAGACCTTAGGATTTTTTTTGTTGATCAATAAATGAAATCTTTATCGAATTCAATTAAGAAAAATTACAAATAAGTGGAGGGAGGTAAACCACAGGTGCAAGAAGTCAAGGCTCTAAAGCCTATTTTGGAAGTCAAGGCTCTAGAACCTTTCTAATATGATGGAGAAGAATATAAGAAGATGAAAGTCTAAAGCCACAGGTGCAAACCCATGACCATACTCGAGCTTGTGCTAGTACCAAATTCCAAGCACATTTTCATGACCATCTGCAAATCCAAACCCATAATCCATATAACAATGTTCAAATCTTCCGTGAACCATACTCAAAACTTAGATCCATGACCAGCCAACCAATTAATCATAAAAATTTGAACAAAGAATTGAATGCATCTTGCATGGACCTTGTTATTGGTTTTTCTTGGAATTGAATGAAGCTTGGAAGATGACAAGATCCAACCTAGAGATTACAAAGATAAGTACTTAGCTACTAAGATATGTCTTGGGAGAGAAGATTTGCAAAGGGAGAAAATGTCAAGAAGAGGGGAAGGAGGTAAAGGATTGGCAAAGGGAGGAGTGAAGAGGCATTGCTAAGTGTTGAGGGATAGCATCCAAGGTATCACCAAGCCTACCATTCGGCGGTTGGCTTGACATGGTGGTTTCATGCTTATCAGTGGTCTCATCTATGAGGAGACTCATGGGGTTCTCAAGATAGTCCTTGAAAATGTCATTCGTGATGCCGTTAGCTACACTGAGCACAATCGCCAGAAGGCCGTCATTGCCATGGATGTCGTCTATGCTCTCAAGAGACCGTCACTACCATGGATGTTGGGCTTATTTTCTTTTGTTGCTTTGTGTGTCTCTTATGGGTATCTGTTAATATGGATGATATGTGATGCTTGTTCTTGTCTGTTCTCATTTCATGGATGAGATTATGTATCTTTCATGGGCAATTGTTTGAAAAGAATCAATGAGATATGATTTAAAAGGCGCGCTTAGGCGCACAGGCGAGGCACATTTTGGGGTATGCGCCTCGCCCAGGTCCTAGGCGCACCCCTTTCAAAAGGCACACGCCTGGTGCACCTAGGCGTGCGCCTAATGTGCCTTGCGCCTCAGCCCAGGTGTGCACCTTTTTAAAATTTTGCGCTTTTTGCCTTTTTTTGAGCCAACGGCTAGGTTGGGGGCTCTACCCCCTGGACCCCCAACCACTCCCCTTGAGGCAAGCCCGAACAAGTCTATGTTAGGGTTTGAAATTCTTATTTCTCACATGAAAAACAATGATTTTATAACTTTAATTGCCTTTTWAGTAGATATTTTATTGCAATGAATGAACAAACAACATTAGCAAATAGGGGGTTCTCGAAGCTCCAGTTCACTCGCTCACCGAAGCAAGCGAAGTTGTAAAATCATTCATTGCAATAAAATATCTTCTTAAAAGGCAATTAAAGTTATAAAATCATTATTTTTCATGTGAGAAATAAGAATTTCAAACCCTAACATAGACTTGTTCAGGCTTGCCTCGAGGGGCGTGGTACAAAGGTGACTCATAGAATCAAGAATGCAATATGTTTTACATCACATTAGCTACTTGAAGCAATGCAATTAAGGAAAAAAAGAGATTTTACATGCTTGAAAATGCTTTATATGTTTGCTTTTATTTTTAAATTTTCATTTGAATACGCTTTGCATGTTATTTTTATGTATTGGTTTTTTAAAACATTTATTTTAAAATTTATGTTTATACTTGTTATTAACATTATGTTTAATATTTTTTTTGCATTTTTTAAATTTTGGCATTTTTTTTTGAATTTTGACATTTTTTTTTATTTTTTAGCTTTTTTTTTTGTAGTTTTCACCTTTCTTAAAAAGGCGCGCGCCTCGCCTTGTGCCTCAGGCGCAAATTGGCCCTTGCGCTTTTTTTTGCGCCTTGTGCTTTTAAAACACTGATATTAAATGAGAAAAATTAGCTAAGATTTCAAAAAAAAAATGAAATGTCTTGGGAATTAAAATTGTATTCTACGAAGATTAGCTTGGAAGTTGTAATTGAGATTCAATACTAATTCCATTAACTAGCAAGAAAGCTTAGGCTATATAAATTTGTTAGTTCTTTTAGTAGTCAATTAAGAAAATAGAATTTGAACTTCTTTATGCACTTTCTTGGTGGTTGACTCCAACTATCTCAGAGATGTAATAACTCTGAATGAGATTCCAATCTCAAATTGGAGCTTTAAGATGAGGCATCAAAGACTAGTTTAAGGCTGTTTGACTCAGCTCATTCTTTCTTTGTACTCTAAATTCTTTCCATATCCTACCATTCTTGTTTATCACCCTATTCTCTGATCATACTGCATCAAATCATCCAACCATTAAGAGTGATTTGAACCATCTTCACTCACCCAATAAAATTTCGCTCTAGGGGTGTTTTGCATCAAATTTGCCCTTTTCATTTGGACATACTAGAACAAAATTTTTTGAAATTGCAGATGTTCTAAGAAAATTAAAAGCATTAGTTGTTGTCATCATCATCATCATCAAAGCCTGTCTCAAAACAATGCCATGGAGCACGTCAACCTGAGGCTTTGAGGTTGGGACAACATTTCTTCTACGGGGTCAGTGACAAAGACCCCCTGAACTTTCACATTATAAGAAATACCCCTGGCCATTAAGTCAGATGGCAGAATGCATTAAATTACCAAAATACCCACCTGAACTTTCCTTATTTTCTTTTCCTACCCTTTTCTCTTAAACCCCAAGTGACCCCAAAAATACCTCCATTTTCTCAAAATGAAACCAGCTAAAATAACAAGGGTCATTTCATTAACAGAAAAACAAGTTTCTTTAAATTCTTGTTTCATTTCACTGACATGAATGCCACTCTTCATCTTAAAATATAAAAATCATCCACTCCTACCTCCAATAAACCAAGAAAAACTAAATGAAACCTTAAATTTATACCTATCAGATAAAAACCTCTACCATTTTATCTGAATATTGAATTCAGCCAGAAATCTGCAAGGATCTATTAGAGCAACTGAGAGGACTTCAATATTATATTTAGAAAACTAATTGAATCATAAATCATTCAAATAAATAAGAAAAGGATGGTTTGGGATTTAAAAAATATTAAACAGCTGAATGAGAATCTTTTTCAAAGTTAACTGATGGAACTCTAATGAAGGGGGTATTTGTCAAAAGTGAAAATTCAGGGGGGTCTTTGTTGCAAATGAAAGTTCATGTGGGCCTTTGTAATTTACCTTTTCTTTCTATAATGGAATTCCCAGTGTCAATAGGTTCAGATATAAACTGGAATGATCTCTCCCCCTAGCATCTATATACTCAAACTAACTCCCAAGGGTCTCAAGTTTGCAATTAAGCAATATAAAACACACAACCATCGAAGTTAAGTTTAATAGTCCATTGATCCAAGGGAACCTGATCCCGAATAGACAGTCTATCTATGGAGTGGAGACTTTGCAGTAACCTGCCTGCCTCTAACAATAGAATCTACTGACACATCTTTCATGTTCTCTCCTATTAGAATTTGATGAACGTCAAAGATACTGATCAAATCAATAAAACTTCTGTATATTTCCTCTTTTATAACTGTATATTCCCTCTAACATCAATAAAATTTTTGCACATTGCTGATTAAAAAATGGTTAAGCAAAGTGACCTTTACAGGAAGCTAGTGTATTCAACGAAAATGCATATTCAAATACTTTGGTTTGAACCAGGAATTGATTACTTAATAGTGGAGCTAGCTTGCTGGAGTTTTATGGATTTATTATTAATGCTGTGAATGTTTATCATCCTGGTTAATTTACCAGCATTGAGGCATCATAGCACTTAGATTTTTTTTTTTTTGATAAATAATTATAGCTTTAGATGTTGAGCCAGTTCTTCAGTAGATCACAAACCAAATTTTCATACTTTTTTTTTTCTGCATGAATCTAGCCAGGGAGTAGAACCTAATGCCACTTCAGAAAAGCTTCTGTATATTGTTTTGCATTAAATTTTCGGTATTGGAGAATTGGAATTTCACTTATTCCTTGGTTAAGTTTCTAATGTGAATGAAAGCTATTATCTGTATTCATTATTCATGGTTTCACTCGCTTTTTGATTGCTAGAGGCGGCGGACTGCTGTTGATGAACTGAACATGCGCAGTATTTTTGAAGAGAATGATGTCATATGTGTAAGTCCACTGATTCTCTCTCTGTAATAAAGAACATAAAGAGAATGATGTCATATCAGAGATTTGGTTCAATTAGTGGATGATTCATGTCCACTAAGATGCAAATGAAATGCCTTGAAATATCAGAAGCTTTGATTCTTGTAGTTTGTAATTATTTGAATCTCCAGACAAGTCAATTCGGTCATAAATATTTGGTTGGCTCAGTTTGGGTCAGAAGAAGTTTTCTTATGGCCACATAAGTTCAAAACCAACTCGGTTTTGTCTTTTAGTTCCATAATCTTGAACTTAAAACTATTTTCCAAACCAGAACAAGTGTACCACATGTTTATATCTATGTTTAGTTTTGTAAACTTTGAGACTCAGAAAGGCCAGGATGGGGCCAGGTTTAGTACCTATGAATTATGATGAGAGATAGCCCAGGCCTGGTCTGGACCCTGGGCCTGGATCTGTATGGACCCGGTTTGAGCTTTGGGCCTATGTTTTGGGATAAGGATTGGAAGCCTTGGATGTGAGTGCTACAGGCTAGGCCAGGCCTGTAAGTTTTGGGCCCAATCCAAGAAATGATCACCTCTAATCTGGGTTCTTTGGAATCTGGAGGGGTGGACTGGATACTGACCTAACCTTAAGGCTCTTTTTTATTCCACACAGAGTGGGCCATTTCCAGACTTGTCAGCCCGATTTTATGGTTACTCCAATGAAGTCTGATATACAGACTTAATCTTGAACAAGACTAGTTTCTTAAGAAAAAAGCATGTGAACAAAATGTTGATGAGTACATGAACCATGAAGGTGTATACTTGCATCTTGCAAC
The DNA here is from genome assembly GCF_000365185.1 of Nelumbo nucifera. The sequence goes on along the minus strand of NW_010729512.1, from coordinate 26,492 downwards.
CAGTGGCAAGTGGCAAACAGGGTAATTGTGCCACTACTTCTAGCAAAGATACTTCGCTTTTTAGCTTACACGTGTCTATGACATGGTAGAATGGCAGAAAACTAATTGATCTTCATTATCATCCAAACCTAATCATGTTTCACCCTTACATTCTGTTTAATACCAGGCAGAAAACTAATTAATGCTTCAATCAATTTTCATTTTTCAGGCAGAGGTTCGTGGTTTCCAGCATGATGGCAGTTTACACCTACAGGCAAGAAGTCAGAAGTATGGAAAGGTATCTAATGTTTGTACACATGCACAGACCAAGAATTTACAGGTCATCAGGGAAGGGGTTAAAATGAGACTTGCAACTTTTCTATATTAAAAGAAAAGAAAATTAACAAGAGGCTTAAAGTGGGACTTGCACTTGGATGATGTAAACTGATCTCAAGAACGAGTAGAAATAGCTTTGCTCTTTTACAGCTCTAACACTGATTTAAAGGCATGCCTAGGCGCACAGGCGAGGTGTATTTTTGGGTAGGTGCCTTGCCCAGGTCCTAGGCACACGCCTCACTCTTTCACTGAAGCGCCGAGAACCCCCTATTTTCTAATGTTGTTCATTCATTTATTTTAATAAAATATCTTATTAAAAGGCAATTAAAATTATAAAATCATTATTTCTTGTGCAAAAATTAAGAATTTAAGAACATAACATGGACTTGTTTGGGTTTGCCTCGAGGGGCGTGGCACAGAGGTGGCTCATAGAATTGGGAATGTAATATGTTTTATATCACATTAGCTACTTGAAGTAATGCGATTAAGGTAAAAAAGAGATTGTGGGTTTTACATGCTTGAAAATGTTTTATATGCTTGATTTTATTTTTAAATTTTCATTTGAATATGCTTTACATGTTATGTTTATGTATTTTAATTTTAGATAATAAGTTTTTTAAAACATTAATTTTAAAATTCAAGTTTATATTTTTATTAATATAATGTTTAATATTTTTTGCATTTTTTTTTAATTTTTTGATTTTTTTGGTATTTTTGCTTCAACAAGGCACTTGCCTTGCGGCTCGGGTGTAAATTTGCACCTTTAAAGCAGTAAGCTCTAAAAGTTGTTTCCTAAAGATAACATGTATTTTTTCTGCAATCTAAAGCTTTTAACTCTTCTTTTTTTTTATTTCTTATAATGCGACTATGATTGATGATGCAGTTGGGAAGGGGTCAATTGTTGACTGTCCCTCCATATTTAGTGAAGAGACGCAAGCAGCATTTCCACCACCTTGAACAGTACGGAATTGATTTGATTCTTGGATGTAATGGATTTATCTGGGTAGGTGAACATGTAGAAGCCAGGGATAATATGGTAGAAGATCAAGAGAACAAACCTGAACAACAGATAAGCCAGTCGAATCAAAGATCCATGAATCTTGAAGAACAAGAAAGCATTTACACTCCTTTGGCAACAAGGCAGAACATATGTAGGTTTGCAAATGCTGTTAGAGTTTTGTCTACGTTGGGCTTCAATCTGACTGTTGAAGTGATCTCGGACACAGTTGATTTTAGTACTTCACTGAATCTTGATATGCATGAGATGCTTGGAGCAGAGTTTTGCGTTCAGATTGCAGAGAAAGAGGTTAAACGGAGGAGCTCAATATCAAAAAAGAAATGATCTTTGGTAGAATTTGGTTTTTGTATGGTTACTTGCCCTAATTTGTATTTTTGTTTGTTTTTATACTTCCTGTATCGGAGGTGATTGAGAAATTTTTAGGGAAACTAGCAAATGGGATTTGTTTTTTACGAGAAAATGCCATAAAATGTTAAAAAAAAAAAGATTTCTTTTCTTGAGACTTTGGAATTTGGGTTGTGATATGTGCCTTAGGAGAGAAAAGTATTGTTGCAATAGCACCAACCAACAATCGAGATTTTTCCTATTGAACTTGAGGAGTTCCAACTTTGGTCTCCATGTTCCTATGCCGATCGATTCCCCAGTCCTATTAGAAGCTTCCGTTTCCTTGCCTCTGTCACCCGCACCTTCTGAGATAGATTGATTGATGTTCAGTTTTGGATTCCCTCCTACCGGAGGTGGAGGACCCAGACGTTCCAAAATCTTTGCCAGTTTGGCCATGATTCCCTCCTGGTTTCTTTGTAGGAAGTTTATCCTTTCTTCTAGATTCGATATCTCCTCTCCAGATGGAATGTCTGGCTCTGAGACCATTTGTTATGTGCCTTAGGAGAACTCACCCCTAAAAGCTATGCCTCCTAGTTGCAATCGTGCGGTGCAGGTGGTGACGTGGTATTGTAGTGTTCGGCCGATACTAGATGGTCTTGTGTAAAGCCAGCCTGCGTGGGCATCGGGACTACAGAAGCATGTGTTAGACAGATATGCCCTTTAGATCCAATCAGATTGATGTACCTTTTTGGCAATTATTGTAAATGAATAAAGTATATAATTGATTCATGTCATTGTGGTGTATTTCTGTGTAATACACTTAAACTAGACACTTAATGAGACTCGTGTTAGTTTATAATCTTCACAGCCGTTGGATAGACTTGGGGAGATTTATCTTGTCAAAGCTAACATTGATGTGCCGCCAAGTTGGTTGGAGTGGTTTGTCTCAACTGCTAGGGTGAGATTTGAGGTACATGCAGTGTGGGTTTTCTTGAAACCCTGAACCGGGCCAAATATTGTCTTGGACCTTGGAGATACATGGACAAAATTGAAATGTTACACCTGACCCCTAGACTCGATTATAATACTGCACTAGGTGTCTGGTTATATATTCACGATAGGATTGTGTGTTGTTTGTTGGAAAAATAGCAAATAGGGGTCCATCGCAGATTCCACAACCAAATTCGAATACATTGTCGTAAGTGAAGCTGCCAAGGAAGCCGTTTTAATGAAGTTCATTCAGGAATTATGAGTAGTTYCATCCAGCATATCACCCATTTCATTGTTGTGTGACAACATTGGAGCCATTGCTCAGGCTAAGGAGCCACGAGCCCACTCGAAGTCGAACCACATCGAGAGGAAGTACCATGTATTGCGGGAGAGAGTTGGAAGATGAGACGTCCTAATTTAGAAGGTAGCATCAACGGAAAATGTAGTAGACCCATTGACTAAGCCACTAACACAGAAAGTGTTTGAGAAACACGTGGAAAGTATGTGACTCCAGCTCGTACCCAATTGGACCTAAGTGCAAGTGGGAGCTGTTAGACAGTTATGCCCTTTAGCTCCAATAATATTGATGTACCTTTTTGACATTTATTGTAAAAGAATAAAGTACATAATTGATGCATGTCATTGTGGTGTGTTTCTGTGTAATACCCTTAAACTAGACATTTAATGAGATTCGTGTTAGTTTAGAATCTTCACAGCCATTGGATAGATCTGGGGAGATTTATCTTGTCAAGACTGACACTGATGTGCCGCCAAGTTGGTTAGGGTAGCTTGTCTTAGCTGCTAGGGTGAGACCTGAGGTACATGTGGTGTGAGTTTTCTTGAAACCCTGAATCAAACCAAAATTCTAGTATTACCCTTGACCTTGGAGATAGATGGACAAAACTGGAATGTTACACCTAAYCCCTAGACTCGATTATGATACTGCACTATGTGTCGGATTGGGCTGTCTTTGATATGCCAATCAGTGAGATCCTCAAAGGGGGGTCAAAACCTGGGTATGTTGGGACAATCTGAGAATTCATCTGAGTGGGTGATCATAGTGATAAGATCAGCCCCCCTTTGTTGGACAAAGTGAATGATTAGGGATGCACTCTCTCTGATGGAAACCTAAACTGCTGGCAGTTGATTTCAACTCTTGAAATTTGTTTTGCAAAATATATTTATATAAAGATATACATATATATATTATGGTTTCAAAATGTTTGCAAAATGTTTTAATTCTCGGGATCCTTGCGAGTAGAGAGTGCAGCACTACACCTTGCAGCTGAGGGAGAGGTCATCTCTTGTCGGATAGTGTTTGATCATTATGGGTTGAGAGGTTAAGTGTAAGACTATTGGGGGTAATAATTGATGGACTAATCTTGCATTTGCCCACAGTCCTTGGATTTTCATAAGGTGGCTGGACCCAAAGACCATTTAGTATAAATGTTGGGCCCGTTAAGAGCCCATGGTGATGGACTCAGGGGTTCACTATCTCCTACAGTGAATTCGACCAGGTCTTGTAATAAAGGCTGGGCTGAACCCATGTGACTGATGTGTAGATTAATGTTTGGGTCCAACGCCATACAAGGATAGCCAACTGGGTAGGTGGTTAAGAGGTTAAGTGAGCACATAGATTTAATGGGCCTAATGCCCATTCGAACTGGCTTAATGAGATTAATTAAATAAGGGGCGGTTCTGGGATTTGGATCAGCTGATAGGATAAGGGATTATCAATATCCACTCAAAGAGTCCAAATCCAAATAAATGTTTGGATCAGGAAACTCCTAATTTGATTAGGAAGGTTGTTCTTTATTTGCAGATAAGATAAGGGATTATTCTTATCTCTTAAAGAGAGTGCAGATCCAAATATAAAATTTGGATTAGGAAAGTCCTAATAAAATTAGGAGAACATCTCTTTAAGGCTATAAATAGGAGAGCAGGGCGGACATCCAAACAGACTCACAGTCTGCTGAATTAAAAGAGAAGACAACACACAGTTTGACTGCTCCTGTCTTCTGCTCTTTTCTTCCTGTTCTTGCCGCATCTACCCAGTTTGATCTCCACCTGTGGGAGTGACCAAGAATCGTTCTTTATATTGCTTTTTGCTAGAAGAGGCAATCTGAAGTTGTGCTCATCAGCCCTTTACTACATTCTTGCTGAAGAATTCGGTTCTTGCTGAAGAGCCGTCCTGTTGATTCTGCTTTACCTCACACTGTGTCATCTTCAGTGGGAGCAGATTTTGGTTTTCTCCTTGGGCGTGAACACCTTCATTGGGAGTTACTGTTACTCCGTATCAAGTATATCCCTCTCCTCTCTTTTGGTTTTAGGTCTGGTCCAGTTTGTTTCAAGATTGATCATTGACAATGCAGTTTTCTAAAATAGGGAATGTGATTCCCAAATAGGAGAGAGAAATTTTTGAAATTTCGCCCAACCTTCTTGCAGGGTTCGGCCATCCACATGTTGGTAGTATGGAATGTTAATGTGAGGTATCCCACATTGGTAGAATGGGATGCTGTTAGGTATATATGTGCTTGGGTTCCCTCCCTCTAACAGCTAGTTTTTAGGGGTGAGTTCTCATATATCAGGTTGTATCAAAAAGGACTAATTTGGAAGTTGGGCCAAAACTTGCATGATGCCTCTACCCACTCGCTTATTCATGATATGTTGCTTCGCCATGGGCTCGGACTGAGCTTGTAATGTCAACAAAGGACAAAAAGATGGGGGTAATGCAGAACTCCGTCTGAAGCAGCTTGCTGTTCTTAAATCCTATATTATTTATTGCTGGGCATGTCTGTGATTGATGCAAATTTCAGATTTTGAAACGTTTTCTTATATTTATCAAATTAAAACGCCATTGCTATCTAGTTGTTTGCTGAGAGAGCATGACTAAGGCCAGACAAGCATCTTGACTTGGAAAATGGAAGGACAGGATAAGATGACAAATAGTTGAGTTGGGCGCTTTGCTTTTGGTGGATAAATTTTTGGGGGTGCAAGCGTGCATCAGTACAGAGCATAGATGCTTTCTGGCTGCCTCCCAAGTGAATGTCTATCGTTGTCGGTTGCATTGTAGTTCCAGAAAAGAACATTCAATGGTGAAAGAATGTCAGTGATTCTTCTGTATTGTCGTTAACACAAATAGCAGAACATTGTGGAAGCATATTTACCTGAGACAGGCTGAGGATGGATCACTGGTTGAGGACCCGGTATGGTGGCAGTTATGTATGTCTAGCTAGGCTTTTTGTGAGAGAGACCCGCCACGATGTATAAACTCACTGTCACTGGGTATCGAGGAAAGTTCCTTGAGGACTTTGGTGTTCCTCTTCTCTGTCATGTCAACTTCAGGAAAAGGCTCTACTGTGTTGCAAAACCAAGACTTTCATACTTCCAATACCGGGTTATAGCCCTATAAACCATGAAAGGGTTCCACCAGCTGAAATTTCCAACCCAATTGTTTTAGGCTTTTAGCTTGACCAATGTAACAACCCAACTATAGGATGACAACAAACCTGATGCATTGTGTAACACTACCTAGATTTGTGCTTAAAAGGGACCTTTGTTTTGAGTACATAATAAAACACAAGATGCTCCAAAATGGAAACAAGTGGAAATGGTCAAGAGTAATACAATGAGGTGACACACATTGAAGCCCAAGATTCAGGTGCCAGTGTGCCATCAAATTTTCAGTTTAAGTATGTACATCAAAACAAAAGATGCATGGAATTGAAAAAAAAGAAACTTTTAGGTCTCTTTTCATTTCCACATACTTTGTTCATGTAGGATTCTTCCAATCATGCAATCTTAGTCATCTCTTCTTATCCTTTTTTCACTATGAACACCCTGTCCATTTTCATATGTTGGGTTTTGTCTATGGCATTCCGTATCTAATAGTGCATGGCACAAGTTTTAGATCAGCTAAAACAATTCGACAAGGTGGCACAATAAATCACAATTCATCTTTTGGTGTATGGAAGCAGTCATCATCCCAAAAATAGAACTTCAACTTAGCTGCAGTTTGCAGGATGTGAACCAGTCATATCATATAATCCTGTAAGCTGATAGCTATAAATATATAACCCTAGCAAGTGCACTAGTTATCAAGTAGTATAATAATATCRTTCCCACAGGGATTTAACAAAATAAGTATTAGAATCACAGTCTTCCCTAATTATTTGGACAGTCGAAATTTAGATTTAAGGAAACAAGAACTACTGAAAATAAAAACTAGAACAAAGAAAATAAAAACAAGGGTAATCACTAATCGAAT
>NW_010729511.1:27224-38205 GCF_000365185.1 Nelumbo nucifera | reverse complement strand
AAGGGAACATGAATCAAATATGTATCTTTATTCATTTACAATAAACTCATAAAGTACATCATTCTGATTGAAGCTAAGGGCATACAAAACTGTCTAACAAAAAACAGCTCACTTCTATTGGAAATGGAGTCACCACCCATCAAGTAAATGAAAAGGAGGTGATGGGACCTTCGGGGTCTACATCGGAATGTGTTTTTGGTTCATTAGTAACTCCAAAGACCGAGGCACCCGCTAACTTGTCCAGGTAAGGCTCGGATGGGAGAGGAAAGGGGTTAGGTGCCCTTTTCCATGTCCAATAGGTGGGGCCCACATGAGTGAATCTAAAGTAAACAAATTAAAAGAGGTGTTTACCTCTAGCAACAAATCTAAAGTAAATGCATAGAGATAAAACCATTTGAGAAAGATGAGTTTCTAATAATCCCCAAAAAGAGATTGTTCACTATAAAAATTGTTCAAGATAAGTAAGGTGATGAAATAAATAACTAAAGGTGTGATCATCAGTGGCCTAAGATAGATAATGAAACAAAACAAAACAAAGAAAGTTCATATAATAAGAAGTAATTTCACTAAGTGAAGCCAAATCACTATCACAAAAGAAGGAACATGCCAAACATATAAGGTAACTAAGTGACAGTTTAACACATCAGAAATGGCCAATTATAGGGGAGTCTGCCATCGTTGGTTTAGGTTTTGTGGTTAAGAAGAGGATGATGAATAGTAGCTTTCAATTTGGCCCCCCTTTGTTTACTTCATCCAAGAATGAAAGGGAGAGAAGAAAAAATGAAAGAGAAGGAATGAGGAATGTCGCCGCTACTAAAAGTTTCAGCGGCAATTTAGTTGGGTGAGGAAGGGGGCGGAAGTTGATGGAACAAAGAGAAAGAGAGATAGAGATTTGGTTGGAGATCAAAAGGTTACTGTGCTGCTCCCCCTCTAGTTTCGTTTGATTGAAGACGCCAATGAATAGTGCCTCTGACTCTCTTAATAGTGATCTATCGAGAGATTAGGGCAAATCAGAGTTTCGGTTAAATTTATAATGAGCACTAAGGGCACATTCATAATTCTTGCGCTATTTTAGAATGATTTTGTAATTGCTAAAAACTTGGGTCAATTTGGGTCTAGGGGTTAAATTGGAGTTTCTTTTATGGATATGGATGGGATTTTTGGGTCAGAGAACAGAGGGCTGAGATGTGTTTGGGCATAGAGAAGGGTTTTTGTGTATAGACCAATGTGATTGACCGAAATGAAATCTTTTTGAATAAAAGGTCAAAAGGGGTAATTTTGATTAAAATTTGGCAAGATAGGAATTTTAGACAGTTCAAAGTGATTGGTAAGGTTAGATTGGCCGAACTGGGTCCGGATTAGGCAAATCTGGAGAGGGCTCGATTCAGTCAATCTAGAGTCTCAAAATGGAATCTGTGTGATCGAATGGAAAACAAGGGTATTTTGAGCTGAAATTTTACAAGTGGGTATTTGGAGGTGTTTGAGATCTAATGGTGATGTTTAGTTAGTCTTGAAGGGTTAAGATCATAGGAAATTTGGGTTAACAAGATGTTACAAAATGAAATCTTGGTTTGATAGAGGGGTAAATAGGGGAATCTTGGGTTAAAACTTTATGGGCAGGTGCTCTGGTGTGTCTAGGGCTTAATCGTATGGTCTGATTTGTTCATAGTGTTTAGATCAAGGGGTTCTGGGTTATGAATGTTTTAGGTTAACGAGATGAGTCGAAATTGAATCTTTATTTGACAAGAGTGTAAATAGGGGAATTTTTTGTTGAAACTTTAAGGGCAAGTGTTTTGGTGTGTCCGGAGTTTAATGGTGTGTCTGACCTAATGGTTGAGATGTAAGTGGGTTGATTGAGCCCATCAGATTGGTATTGGGAAGATTTAATGGTATGTTTGAGGGTTTTGGGGCTGAAATTTGGATTCTTTAGGTCTTTTGGCATTTTGGAGAGGTCAAAAGGGTCTGATTAGGTATTTGAGGTAAATTGGAGGTTCTGGTGGTGGATCGAGTAAAAATTGGGTGCTAACATAAGCCGACTTGGATTGTCTATTGCCAATGTTGTGTTTAGATTGTATCTGAATAGAAGCTCACTGTAACTCTTTGTTTCACGATACAATGGATTACGAGATAAGCAGGAGAGGAGACTAGGAGGAGAAGGAAAGAGGGGAAAAGAGAAGGGGGAAAGGTTTAGGAGAGTGTGAAAGGAAAAAGGAAGGAAGAAGATGGCTAGGGAAGGATTCGTTTACTGCCACTGTTCATCGAAGAAGACGATGAACAATAGATTTTAGGGATTTTGGAAGAAGAAGAAGAAGAAAAAGAAGAAAAGGAGAGAGAGAAAGAGATCGAACGTATAGGGTTACCACTGCTTCTGATTCTTCATTGTCGAAAGGAAGGGGATGAATAGTGAAAATCTCGAATTAGGGTGAATGAGATAGTTAGGTTATATTTATATGAAGGGATAATGCCATTTTCATAATTTTGGTTTTTTTTTGGCATTTTGCTAATTCTGGAAAACTAGGGTGCTTTTAATTCAACCAGGTCTAAGGGGATCAGACTAGGGGTTCCTGAAGAATGGTTAGGATTCAGGGTCTGAATGGAAGGATGGGATGAATTTTGGGCATTCAAAATGAATAAGTATTTGTGGGTTAATGGGATTAGTTGAAACAAGATCTTTTCAAATGAGGGGCAAACATAGGGATTTTAGTTGAAATTTCGAGGGGAGGGTTTTTTGGTCATTTCAAATTGAATGGTTAGATCTGATTGGCCCAATTAGGCCTGAATTAAGCAAGTTCATATTTGGCCAATCTGGAATGGTAAAATATAACCTTTTTAGATAAAAGGTAAAATATAATCTTAAGCATTTTGAGTTGATTGGATGTAGGTACATAGTGGTCGTTAAGACCATCAATGTACAGAGGGTGTCAAACCAATGTTACATGAACGACTGCGATGAATCCATAAACCATTGCACGTTTGCGATGAATTCATCGTAGATCTGTGATTGCGATGAACAGGTCAGGTCGTGATGAACTTTGACTAGCACGAATATGCGATAAAGCTAAGACATGCGTGCACGGGTTTGCGATGAATCCCAGACATGTGCGAATTTGCGATGAACCCCAAACATGTACAAAATTGCGATGAAACCGATATCATTACAGTGGTGTCTCCCTCCCCTCCACCAGTCGGCCGAAGAAGGGGCACTATTCACCGTCGTCCTCTTCTGACGATGGCAACGAGAGATACCGTAGGGGCCTGACTTGTCGTCTTCATCGTCGCCAACCTCTTCATTAGTATCGCCAAGATGTCAGTAAAGCTACCCCTGAGTCCAAACCAGTTCCCTTCCCATCAAGTTCACCTGAGCAGACGGGCCCCGAAGTCTCAAGTGGGATTCGGTACCGAACTATTCACAACCCAAGTCTTCTGTTTTTTTCGCCGCTGCAAACTCTCGAGTTAGGCCGCTGAATGGCCAACGGTTTCAACCGGGAATCAGCAGAGATCGAATGCCTAAGATAAGAAAGCGTTGTTTTGCAGAAGGAAGGCGCTGCTTTGCCGGAACAGAGGCAGATGCTGGCGGTTGTCATTGCTCTTGAATCCGGGTAATCCTCTATCTTTTAACTTAAACATATATTATGGGTGCGATTGAAAATATGTATGATGATTTAAGGAGGCACCATGAGAAAACCCCTTTCTACCCATCGGGCGAATAAGAAGATAGAAGATGGGTCGGTGTTGACCCGTTCTCACTTAACGCCAAACAGGTCGACTGGTTGTGTTTTTTTTTTTTTTTTTTTTTTTCTATTTGTCATCCGAGCGTCTATAAACCGAATATAGATTGATACCAGTAAGTTATTTGCAATTCTGCGATTTCTCCCCCTCAATCTGGTGGTTTTCCGGCTAGAATTGGTGTAAACTTGTTTAACATCGAGTGTCTTAGGATTGCTGATTAAATGACAGATCGTCATGGTGAGCTGGTAGTATTTCGGGTGGAATTGATTGAATGTTGTTTCCTTGGAGACAGATTTGACACCTTTCCTTTTTTTTCTACAATTTCCCCTTTTTATCTTGAGGGGATTGGGGTGATTTAATCCTTGTAGTTGTTGGTTAGAGTAAGGGTTTTAGTTCGTTATCGATGCGGGATAATTGGCAGGTTGAGAATAATGTTGTGTCCACTTCTAATGCCTTGGCCGATAATCAGGAGGTTGTTTATGCTCACTCAAATCCTTATCCAGATCGTCCAGGCTGCTCAATACAGAGGAGAACTTCCCGAAAAAGTTGGACAACCTGATTGCCAGGTTTCACCTTGAGATCTACTGAAGAAGTACTAAACGTTGGACAGGGCTCTACCTTGGGATTCTCATTATAAGAAAGCAGTTATTTTTGGTAGGTTTCCAAATAACTTAAAAATCAATCTAAATATTTAGAATTTTTTTGGTGGTTGTTTTGTTGTTTTGATTATGTTCAAACTGTTCCTTGTTTTATTTTATTTTTTTAATGGTTCTACTTGTACCATTTTATCCTTTAAGAAGATTTGGTTTTAGATATTCTCAAGGAATTTGTTGCTTGCTAATAGCGTTTTTTTTTTCAATAAGAAGATTTTTTTTTTTTTTGCTTTCTATCTATTTAGATGGAGCCTGGATTACCTTATACAAATCTGCTCCTTGTCATGGATTACCTCATACAAAACTGTCTGTTGTTACCCCTATTCAAACTAGAGAATCTGGCAAAGTATATTTAGCTCTAGGGATCCACCCGAACAAGCAATTCAGGTTAGCAGTTAGAGCCCTTTCCTTATCTAACCACTTTACAGCCTCCTTCCACTTGTAAATCATTCTAGCCAGCTGCTGAAGCCAATGGACCCAGAGAAACTAAATTGAATGTTTCCCGTCATTTCCTATTATCCTTTCAATGTCCAAAGAACCTGGATTGCCTAAGTTGCAACCATCAAAACTCAACTTTCTTCCTTGCTCTAGTACATGCCAATCACCATTCTTTGTTGTCTTCAAAGAGAGCATCCCATAATTGTCTGCCAACCTATAACTGGATCATCCAAAACGATTCCCCCAAGGTCCTTAATGGCAAAACAAAAGCAGAAAATTTCACCATAAATATCATTCTAAACAAAAAAGATGTTAGATGTTCCAATAGAGATAGAAACTTTGATTCTCTTGCCTCATGCATATTTTCTGCTTAAATAACAGTGAGAATGCCAATCATCTATTCCTCTTTATAGCGTATTTTCTGCTTAAATAATAGGCCAAGCATAACTAAGAAATTACGGTCTTCTCTTTGAGTGTACATGAAATTTCAAATCATGAACTGAAAAGAAACAAAAAAGAAAAAAACATTTTCTTACACAATAGTCAAGTTGATAAGGTTACTTAAGTCAGGGATTGGCCCAGCTAAGGAGTTACCGTCCAGCCACCTAATAGGCCAAAAGTGATGCACTGGATATGAAACTATCAATTGGGACATGGCAAATAAAAAGAAAAACAAAAAAAGAAAAAGCAATGAATCACTTAAAGCACATCAGCACTTACAATTCTGTCAAAGTGTCCAAGTTCTTAAGCTCATTTGGGATTCTTCCCTTCAAATTCTTTTCAGAGAGCACAGTTGAGCATGCCAGAAGAATTATACAGTTATTATAGCAGGTTCATTATGTAATAGCTATTTTTCTTAATATACTCAGTAAAAGTCAGGACTTTTTTTAACATTCTATTTTAAAATATAGTGCAATACAGACTGGACTTTTCAAGTAATGTCAACTGAACTGTCCTTTAAATGTTTTAATAAAAGACAAAAAAAAAAAGCAATTCCATGTTCAAGTGCATCCAGGAGTGGGTTTTGTCAATAGTTGTCTAAAGAAGCCTGGTTTTAAGTGGTGGTGCTTTGATGGCAACCCTTCCTGTTGTAGATTCTTATCATGTCAGAAAGAACCAGTGATACATGGGGCACACATGTGCAGGAGGGAATGGACAGGAACTACCATTTGATGGATCATACACAGGAGAACTTTTCTAGCCTTATAAACGAACCAAAGGATGATCATCCTAACAATCAGCCATGAGTTGGATTATAGGATCTTATAACTGAATACATTTTTTTTTTCTTTCTTTTTCATTTCAGAGGCGACAGCTATTAACTGTTGGCTCTGATCTCTTTCTCCGAATAAACAAGTATGCTTCTGGAAGCTTGTTATATCAATCTACCATTTGTGCATCTTATAGCTTTATATGCCATTTATTTAATATGGCAATGCATCAACTGGAATTTGTATTCTCGAGACAAGGTATGAAAGACTTACAGCTTAGTAATTCTTGGCGGTGTGCTGGAGCTGAATATAACCCATTCCCATGGAGCTGGATTACAAGGATCACCTTCCACATGAGTCCAATCACTTCCATGGGACAAGGATCGTGGGATATCCAAAGTTATTGCTTCCAATTGAGAACACTATTACTCGTTAGATCATACATATCTGACAGGAAATGATGAAGAGATAATCTAACTGCAAGAAGGCACAAATGAAATCATTAAATAGATTTACCATTTTCGCTTTGTCTTTGGGACAATCTGCACATATTTACTGATTTTAATTGCATTGAGGAGTGGTCCACGAGTAGAATCTAAAGTTTTGACAAGTGAGAACGACAGTACAAAATCCAGGGATATGTTCATATAGCTGGGTTCATAAAGAGTGTAGCTCCCATTGGCATTCTCAATAATGTTTACTATGATATTGTTATAACCAGGCACTTGAGGTTGCTGCATAATAAATTTCTGAGTGTCATTCTTACCCAAATTTTCAATTTCTGCAAAATATGCATAAGCTCGAGCATTAGCTGGAAAACCTTTAAGATTTAACCTGTAGCTGAGTTTTCCTTTGGTGCCAACAACAGCAGTTTGCATTACTTTAACAGGTGGGAATTCATGCATTCTTATGTCTATGTTTTTGGAGGTATTGATTCTTTCTATGCCAGGAGCAACCCCCACAAGATAGTTCTGTCTTCTATCTAGGTCTAAACCCCATATTCTGTCATAGGGATAATCTGGGTACCTGTTAGTAAAGGACAAAAAAAAGAGAAAATATTAGTACCTCTTCACTGATGTTAAGAGAAAATATTAGTACCTCTTCACTGATGTTAAGGACAAAAAAAAAAGAGAAAATATTATCAAGTAGTGTTTGATCATTATGGGCTAAGAGGTTAAGTGTAAGACGACTGGGGGTAATACCTGATGGTCTAATATTGCATCTGCCCACAATTCTTGAATTTTCATAAGGTGGCTGGATCCAAGAACCATTTAATGTAAATATTGGGCCCATTAAGAGCCCATGGTGATGGATTCAGGGGTTTATTGTCTCCTACAGTGAATTCGGCCAAACCTTGTAACAAAGGGTAGGTTGAACCAATGTGGCTGATGTGTAGATCGATGTAAGGGTTCCACACCATACAAAGAGAGCCAACTGGGCAGCAAGTTAAGGAGTAAGTGGGCATATAAGCTTAATGGGCCTAAAACCCAATTCGAACTGGGCTTAATTTAGTTAATTAAAAGGGGCAAGATCTGATTTATAATATAATTAGAATTAGCTGAAGGATAAGATAAGTCTTATCCATTTAAGAGTCCAGATCCAAATATTGGATTTGGATCAAGAAACTCTCTCCTAAGTAGATTAGGAGGCTGATACAAAGAAGACTATAAATAGGGGTGAATTCCTCAGTTTTATACAACAATCTATAGAATTCTCTCCTATTCTTGCCATCCCTACCCAGTTCGATCTCCTCTTATGGAATTGATCAATAAAGGTTCTTGATATTGTTTCTTGGTTAAAGAAATAATCTAAAGTCGTACTTACCAGCCCTTGTTTGATTATTGCTAAAGAGTCTTGGTTCTTGTTGAAGAGCCATTCTACTGATCTTGCTTCATCACACACCATCATTTTCAGTGGAAACGAGTTTTTGGTCTTCTCCTTAGGCATGAACACCTTCATTGGGAGTTGCTGCTACTTCGTATCAGGTATATCCCTCTCCCCCCTTTTGGTTTAAGATCTGGTCCGGTTTGGATTCAAGAACGAACATTGAAAATGTAGTTTTGTGAATTAGGGAATGCGATTCCCGGATGAGAGAAAATAAGTTTTTGAAATTTCGCCCAACCTTCATGCAAGGTTCGGCCATCCATATGATGGATCTCTCATCTCTTTAATGGTATCAGAGATAGATTCAAGTCTTGAATCGAATTAGATCAGATCTGGATCTATACAAATGGGTAGAAGGCGTTCTACCCGATTTGCGCAGTTAGCGTTTTTTCTGGGAAATCAGTTCCTAGTTTTTGGTGATTGATCTGAAAATTAAATCTTTATTATTCTATTATATATATTTAGAATTGTTCTATTTGTATTTCTTGAATTTTGGGTTGTTCGTATAGAGGAGATTGAAATCTTTCTACGACGCAAGAAATTTGCATCTGCGTTTTCTATTCATTCTTGGTCTGTAATTAATTTTTTTTTTTTAATTTTAGACAGAATGTATAGGAATTTGATTCTGATGTAATATTAATAGAAAAATTAGGTTTTCTATTTTATTTCATTGAAGATGAAGTTAGCAGCGTGAAGGAGAAAATTTTGTAGATTTGGGTTTAGCAATTTGCAATTTGTAGTTTTGGAAACTACAAACTACGAACTAACTTTTGTAATGTAGGGTTACAGCCTTACGAACAACCCTCTTGCTATTGTTTACTGATTCTTGATTGTCATGTATCAGTTTCCTTAATTTCAGATCATGTTTCTTGAATTGGATATTGAATTAAACATCAAACCCTAGACCCATTCAAACCTGATTGGACTAAACTAGTTGGACTGAATCTGTGGTTCGATGGGGGTTGTTCCCAACCTTAGCTCCAATCAGATTGAAATATCTTTTGACATTTATTGTAAATGAATAAAGTATATAATTGATTCATGTCATTGTGGTGTGTTTCTGTGTAATACTCTTATACTAGACACTTATGAGACTCGTGTTAGTTTTCAATCTTCACAGCTGTTAGATAGATCTGGGGAGGTTTATCCTATCAAGGCTGACACTGATGTATCGCTAAGTTGGTTGGGTGGCTTGTCTCAACTAGGGTAAGATCTGAGGTACATGTAGTGTTGGTTTTCTTGAAACCCTGAACCAGACCAAATTTCATTATTGTCCTGTACCTTGGAGATAGATGGGCAAAACTGGAATGTTACACCTAACCCTAGACACGATTATGATACTGCATTAGGTGTCGGATTGGGCTATCGTTATTATGCCAATTACTGAAATCCTTATAGGAGGTCAAAATCTAGGTATGTTGGGACAATCCGAGAATTCACCTGAGTGGATGATCATAGTGGTAGGATCAGCCCCTTTGTCTAACAAAGTGAATGATCGGGGAATGCACTCTTTCTGATGGAAACCGAAACTGTCGGTAGTTGAATTTAAACACTAAGATTTGTTTTGCAAAATATATTTATATAAAATACATATATATTTATATACATTGAGATTTTAAACACTGATTGAATTCTCAGATTTTCTATCATCTGGATCCGACTAGAAATCGGCATTTGTATACCCTTGGATTTGTAGTGAGCTACCGTCAAATACTAAACAAAACTCTTTTGTCCTTCGAAGTTACTTAAGTATGTTTTTCATAGCAGTCCAGTGCTCCTACCCTGGGTTGGCCTGAAATCTGCTTACTACACTCACTGCCTGAGCAATGTCAGGACGAGTGCATAGTATGACATACATGATGCTCCATACGGCAGAGACATAGGGAACGTCTTTCATGCCATCAATCTCCTCAGAAGTCTTGGGAGACATCTTCTTGGAGAGAGTGACTCCGTGCCTGAAAGGAACATTTCCTTTCTTGGAGTTTTCCATGCTGTATCTTTTGACTATTTTGTCAATGTAAGCAGATTGGGATAATCCTATTATCCGCTTCGATCTATCTCTATAGAGTCGAAGACCCAGTATATAGGAAGCTTCTTCAAGATCTTTCATGGAGAATTGCTGTGAAAGCCATACTTTCACCGTATTTAACATTGCTACATCATTCCCAATGAGTAGAATGTCATCTACATACAGAACCAAGAAGGTAACATTATCTCCATTGTACTTCCTGTAAACACAGGGTTCATTCGGATTCTACTTGAAGTCAAACGATTTGACAGCAGAGTCAAAACGGATGTTTCAACTTCTAGAAGCATGCTTAAGTCCATAAATGGATCTATTAAGTTTACATACCATGTTTTCGTTACCTAGAGCAATGAAGCCTTGTGGCTGCTGCATATAGATATCTTCAGTAAGATCTCTATTCAGGAATGCAGTTTTGACATCCATCTGCCAAATCTCATATCATGGTATGCTGCTATATCCAGCAGGATCCTAATGGATTTAAGAATGGCCACAGGCGAAAATGTTTCCTCATAATCGATGCCCTCTTTCTAAGTGTACCCTTTCGTCATAATCCAAAGTTCATATGGAATTTTCGGAACTGATTTGGTTGGAACCCGATTCAGCATGTAGATACCAGTCTCTAATGCGTATCCCCAAAAGGATGTGGGTAATTCTGAGCGTATGAGAAGTGACCGGACCATGTCCAACAATGTCCTATTCCTCCTCTCTGAAACACCGTTGAGTTAAGGTGTAGCAGGAGGGGCTAATAGTGACACTATCCCATTGACCTTTAAGTAACCCCTGAATTCATCAGAGAGATACTCACCACCTCGATCTGATCGAAGGGCCTTAATTTCTCTCCCTAACTGTTTCTCGACTTCCTATCTAAACTCCTTGAACTTTTCAAAGGATTCAGACTTATGTCTCATTAGGTACACGTAACCATATCGTGAAAAGTCATCTGTAAAGGTGATGAAATACACGTGTTGATTCCGTGTCCTAABACTCAGGGGACCACATACATCAGTATGTATCAGGTCAAGTGTGCCTTCAGATCTTTC
>NW_010729510.1:68838-83063 GCF_000365185.1 Nelumbo nucifera | reverse complement strand
GTTTCCAAAGAAATTAATGCTTATTTTTCCTTTTAAGAACCACTTAAAAATTTGATGGTATAATTGGATTAATAAAGGATTAATATGACTTGAGAAAGCTTATTAATTAATTTAGGGAAATCCACCATCACATGCAAATAACTTTAATATACCTTAGAGTAATTTCGGTCTTGAGTTGAATTAAATAGGTAGTTGTATAACCTTGATTTAATGAAATCTAAACCCTAGCTGCATTCATCCATCAATTCAGTTTTTATTAAGTTCTTGGATTTGCATTAATTCTTTTAGTTTTTATTCATTCAATTGATTCACGAGTTCAACTTAGGTTAGTTTAAAATTGATTTGGTACTGTGATCTAGTCTCTGTGGGATCGACACTTTTCTCATCATTATACGCACATTTGACTAAGGTACACTTGCCTGAACTAACTGTGCATAAATTACACAACATCCCACCACAAATCCATGATAGTTAACCATAAAAACACCATAGTGCCATTTTGATGGCCCTGAAAAATTACAAAGATCAACCATTTCTTTCTTAGGTCAGAACCATCCACTTGACTCCTCACTATACCCTATCCATGCCCACCAAATTTTATCTCAAAATTCCCCTATTTGACTCACCATCAAGCCTAAACCTATTTCAATAAATCTCATTGACTAGAGCTTATCATCCATCTTCTCAAATTTATTTAACCAATCAAACCTCATCACTATGTTCAGAAACCCAAAAAACCCCAGCACGCCAAATTTCATGACCAAACTCCTCCATTTGACTATTAAAAAAGTGAGATGACATTTCGGGTTGTCTCGTTAACTAATAAACCATTGATCCAAACTAAATTTGTCAATCTACACTTATGATCAAAGATCCATCACTTCCATCATATTCAGGACATTCAAAAGTGCTTAGCCATCAAAGTTCATCCCAAAATTCCCCCATTTGACCCTTTATCAACCAAGGATTCTAATTCAACAAATCTCATTAATCTGAGATTGTCAGCCTTAGATCTCCATCATCCCAACCCTAGTATATCAATCAAACCTTATCAATGTGTTTATAGACCCAAAAAACCCCAACACAACAAATTTCATGACCCAATTCACTCATTTGACCGTTAAACTAGAAATATACCATTTCGATGCATTAGATTAAATCGCCACATCACCTATCCTAACTTGAAACCTCATAAGGGGGTGATGTCTAATGTCAGACCCATTCTTTTGACTTGTTAAAACATTTAGAGCAATGAAATTTATCTTAATAGACCCCAAAAGCCTAAAAACCTAAAGATACCCCTACTTAAAACTATGAAAAGACAAAATAACTTTTGTAAGTGGGTCAAATTTACATTTTTGCCACTGTTGGCCTTAAATTCAAGACTGCCATGATAGGCTCGCCCCAAGCTCCTATTGGATGCACAAAATCTATGAAAACCACCCTCAAATTGAAGAAAACTTTTCACCAAAGAGGAAAACTTGATTGAACACCCTTTTCTTTGAAAAATCCTTGCCTTTTTTTTCTTGTAAAAGCTTTCTTAAAGCCCACATCCTTTGATTGGACAGATTTTATAACCTTCCCCCTTCCTTTCTCTATAAATACTGATCCAAGTTGAGCTCAAGAGGGCCTAGGGGGGAGGGAACTAGTGGAGGACTTAGGGCTAGTTGGAGAGAAGAAAGGAGCAAAAACCTCATAAGCATTCCCCAACCTATGTAGAACACCCATTCCCAACTTAATCTCTATAAAATTCTAAATCTATCCACTACATTTCGGAACTAAAATTTTCATGAAATCTCCCAGCATTCACCATAAATCTAGCTTGAGTTTGTTCCTTGTGGGTTGCTTAGAAGTTTTGAGATCTTAGGAAATCATTGTTCTCGACCTCTGCTATATGAGATTAGAGGCAAAGAGGAAAGGGTCATAGGGAAATTAGTACCTAGGACCTGATAACATCACCTCAAAATTGGTCTTACGAGAAGTTGAGAACATGTTTCTCTAGATCTTAGAAATTCCCACAACCATTTCTATTATTTTTTGTAAGAAATAGAGTCTAGACAACTCTTGTATTGGGTTGCTATAGCAACTTGGAGAGAGGGGTGCCTAACACCTTCCATCTCCTAATCCTTGGAATTCAAAATCTCTCAGTTAGTTGCCTTTTCCTAACGAAGAATGTAGTCACTATTAAAGCAAGTAAATCGATTTTCAAATCTGAAAATGAGGGCCCATTGTTAGCACCTAATTTTTGCTCGATCCAGCACTTGAACACCCAATTCACTCTAAACATCCAATTAGACCCTTTCAATCTCTCTAAAACACTAAAATACCCAAAAAACCTAACATTCAATTGAAAAGCCCTCAAATTCACCCTTAAATCTACCCGATACCAATCTAATGGCCCCGATCAAACCTTATCTACACTTTGACCCTTAGATCAAACACCACCATTAGACTCAAGACCTCCCAAAACACCTGCCCATAAAGTTTTAACCCAAGATTCTCTCATTTACCCTTTCATCAAACCAAGATTTTATTCTAGATCTTGTAGTTGACCCAAATTCCCATGATCTTGACACCCCTAAACCGATTAGACATTACTACCAGGTCTCAGATACTCTAAAATACCACCCTATAAAATTTCATCCTAAAATACCTTTGTTTGCCCTTCCATTGTACCAAGATTCCATTTCAAAATTCCAGATTGACCGAACCAGTACCCTCCTAGATCTGCCTGATCTTGGCCTATTTGGGACAATCCAACCCTACCAATCAATCCAAAATACTTAAAAACATTACCCTATCATATTTCAACAAAAAATATCACTATCTACCCATCCATCTAAAAAGATTATGTTTTGACCAATCTTATTAACCTACACATAAAACCCCTCTTTATGGTCAAACCCATCACAACCCTTCACATTTTGACCCAAAATATCAACTGTCCATCTAGAATCCCGGTTTGATAACTCTTAGACCCGGTTTAACCAAATTTTTTAGAAATTATGAAAATATCCCTAAACTTCCTAAAAATTACCAAAATGTCCTTGTTCCCATTATAAAACCCAAGCTTAATCTAATTCGTGGGGGGAGCTGAATTCAAAGAGACAATGTTTGTCTTCTTCTTCTTGACACTCAGGCTGGCAACTCAATTGCGAAGTTCTTGGACTATAGTTGGGGCCTACATGGTGGCCCATTTGGCTTGATTGGTATTTTTGTCTATATGCATGCTCTTATGATGTCTTTTTTCTTATAATAATTGCTTATTCTCTAATGTTTATTGAATATTTACTTATTGCTCGGTTTCTTCTAATTGCTTATCTGCTCACCCACTCACTGCATACATCATCTTGCATTAGATTTAGCATCCCATTGTTCTATAAGAGAGGGTTGTACACTTAAGCCTTAGGACCAATGTACCCGTACGTTGCACTGAACCAACCACCAAAATGAGAAGGCCATTTGTCTGATAGGTGGAGGTTTAAAGGGTAGCGACAAAGTTGTAGTCTTGAGTCTAGATGATAAACCCACCCCTCATACATCACACTCCACGTGTCAGCTTATTTAGTTAGAGTGTCACCTACCTCATCTTTGTTTGCTCGCATCTTTTGGGGCCCACATAAAATAATGGTCTAAAATGAAGAAACAAAAAGGAAATAAAACAATAACAAAAAAATAAAAGGTCAAGAGTCCAATAAAAATAAAATAAACAAGTAAAGAAAAACATAACATAAAAAATTTAAAAATATCAAATCAAATATTAAAATAAAAAGGGGTAGGAAATGTTAGTTAAACACAAATACACACAAAAGAAATTCCAAACAAATTAAAACAAATTAATCATCCAAAAAAATTGAAAAGAAAAAGAATAGAAAAAAAGAAAATAAAAATATGGAATAATCAAAATTCCCCAAAAAAATAAAAAATTGAAAAATAAATAAAAAGATAATAATAAATCAAAAAAATTAAAGGTGAAGTCTTTAAAAAGAAGAAAAAAAAGAAAATTATATAAAAATGTAAAGAAAATGAAAATTAAAGAAAGGTAAAAATAATAAGAAATTTCTGAAAAATCCAAAAATAAAGTAAATTATCAAAAAAATAAAATAAAAACCAAAAAATATAATATAACAATAAAAAATAAAAAAATTACAAATTACAAATATATGGAAAATCAAAATAAAATAATAATAATAAAATTAGAAATTCAAAACAAATCAGAAAAATAGAAATACCAAGAAAGAGAGAAAATGGAATATAAATGGAATGGAAAAAGAAGAAAGAAAATAAACAAACAAAACAGAAGAAAAAAGTGAAAAAAACATAAAATTGTAAAACAAAAAATAATAATATACAAATTAAAATTCAAAAAACAAAAAATATATTTATAAAAATAAAGTAAAAATAAATAAATAAATAAAAAAGAAAATGTATTAAAAAGTAAAAAAATGAAAAAAACAAAACACAATAATAAGTTATAAAAGAAGATGTTCACAGAAATAAAAAAGAAAAAAAAAAAGAGAAGAAGATAAGGAAATGAAAGAAAAGAAAAAGAGAAAATGAAAATGAAAAAAAATAAAAACAAGAGGAAGAAAATATTTAAGGGATAAAAAATTAAAAAAATAATAAGTAAATAAATAAAATGAATTAAAAGTGAAAAAGATAAGATGAGAACGATCTACATTTTTTATAGTATGTTTTAATCAACCAAGGTTTTGGGAAATGTAATAAAAGTATTATTAGATAAAAAATAGACAAAAATGTAATAAAAGCATCATCACAAAAAAGAAGAAAAGAAAAATAAGAAAGTAAAATATTAGGAAAAGAGAAAAATAGAAAAGTGAAAAAAATGCAAAAGAAGAAAAGAGAAAAAATAGAGAAAAATAAGATGCCCAAGGTAGGTCATAGAAGAATGTCATAATAAGCAAAATATGAGAGAATGGTGCACAATGATCTAATTGATGTCCTTTTCCAGAAGAAGTGTTATTTCAAAGATCCAGAATTTAGAAAGCATTGCAGTCCATCCCAGATTCTTTACCATGTCTCAAATTCCTCCTAAGACCGATTACATCTCTTAAGCTGCAGTCCTACCAAACACAGAGACAATAGTGTCGACTCATGTCCCTTATAGTGGCCATCTCCATCTCCAAGAAAAGTTGAATGAAATGTCTTTTAAGTTGGCTAATTTACAAGCTGAGAAATCCCAAACTGCTCAATCTGCTCCCTTCATGGGAACCCAACCACTATTCCCTCTTGCATCATATGAGCCCTCTTCATCCCAAAACCCTATGCCTATGCCAAGAACAACATATGAGTTGTCTCCCTTTGTCTTTATTGTGGGAACTAAACAGACTCATCAGTCGAGGACATTTCCCACCCTTAACTTTGAGAGTCCAGCCATACCTCAACCCACTGCTACATCCTTGGGAGGAATGAATTTGAATAGGAGTGCCATCTAGTCACCACTCCAAGATTTCCTTAAGATTGAATTAAAGCAAATGAAGTATGAGTTGAAGAGGCTGTGATGAGACTAGAATTTATCACATTTTTATTTCCAAATATTCTGTCTTGCATATTTAATTAATACTTAATTGGACTTATATTTCTTGTTTTCGGTTCAGGGCATGAAAGAAGGCATCAGGAGCAAAGAAAGGCAATTCGGATGACTTTTCATAGTTTCGGCACCATTCAGTATTCAGGGCGTAACTCGCGTATCCGAACTCCGATTGGGCTGATTCAAGACCCGCTGGATAGATAAGAGAAAAAGCCACAACTTTCATGTTCTGGTCTTTCGCAGATACGGCATGCATCAAAGTTAAATCCGGGCCCTAAGTCGGAGAAAATTCATAGGAAAGCCCAATCCATAGCTGGGGCAAATTCGGGGCAAATTCAGATCTAAAGTTATGATGTAATCCCATAAAGATAAAGATTGAGTTCATTAGCTAAAGAGATAATACTAGGATTAGACTAGGATTCTTGGTTTACTACTCTTAGCCATGAATCTTGGCTTGTTCAGCATAATGTTTCCAGTGAAGCTCCCAATGCCAATATAGCTTCAAATAACAATAACAGTGGCAAGAATAGCAATACTAATTCTTGGTTTTAGAATAAGAAAGGGGAACTATGGCCATGATAGAGGCAGGGGGCGTGGCAATCAGTTTGGACGAGAACAAGGACAAGGTCGAGGAAGAGGTCATACAATTATCTGCCAGGTATGTAACAAACCAGGCCATGGTGCACTCAAGTGCTACAAACAGTACGACCTCTCGTACCAAGGAGAACAAAACCATACTTCTCCAGGTCCTGTGGCTGTGTTTCATAGTGGTATGTCTTCCTACAATTGTTCAACAACTAATTTCGATCCTGCTTGGTACCCTAATAGTGGTGCATCTCATCACATAACTCCATATGCTGATAACTTACAAAAGAAGACTGAATTTTTTGGTACGGACCAAGTGAAAGTTGGTATTGGTGAAGGTTTGACAATTAAGAGTATTGGTTCTTCTTCATTAAATTATGATCATTATTAGTTTAATCTGAAAAATATTTATCATGTCCCTGCCTTGACAAAGAATTTAATCTCTGTTAGAAAATTTACAAGAGATAATAATTTAGTATTTGAATTTCACCTAGATTTCTTTTTATTGAAGGGTCGTATGGGGAGAGTTTTACTTAGAGGACCTAGTAGAGATGGACTCTATTAGTTCCTGGGAGCCATTGATGATAGAGAAAAATTAGCTGAAGCACTTGTTGGAGAAAGAGCCTTCTTTCAAGGATTGGCATCATCGCCTAGGACATGCATCATTAAAAATAGTTAAATTAGTAATTTCTAAATTCAGTTTACCTTATTTATGACATATAAATGAGTAGTTTGTTTGTGAGGCTTGCCAATTAGGCAAAGCACATCGTTAAAGTTTACCAATTTCTTCTAGTAATGTCTCTTAGCCTCTAGAGTTAATTTATTCAGATGTGTGGGGACCTGTCCTAGTTTTGTCTACAAAAGGCTATAAATATTATGTTGTGTTTCTAGATGCCTATTCAATCTTTTCTTGGATTTATCCACTTGAAATGAAATCATATGTGTTTGATGCTTTTATTAAATTTAAGAGACTTGCTGAAAATCTATTTTACACTAAAATTAAGATGTTTCAAAGTGATTGGGGAGGAGAGCTTCGAAAATTATCCCCCTTCTTGGATAGTGAAGGAATTTTGCACAAGGTTAGTTGTCCTCATACTCATGAGTAGAATGGAAATGCTGAAAGGAAACACCGGCATATCATTGAGTCCACTCTCTCTCTACTGGAGTCCTCCTCTCTCTCCCAAAACCTTCTTGGTCAAAGCAGTAGAAACTGCATTGTTTCTCATTAACCAGTTGCCTACTCTAACACTTGGTAATCTCTCTCCTTATGAAAAGTTGTTTGGTCGAAAACCTGATTATTCTATATTATGAAGTTTTGGTTGTGTCTGCTATCCTTTCATTCAACCATATAACAAGCACAAGATGGACTATAGATCTATTAGATGCATTTTTGTTGCATATAGTTCGTCTCGTAAAGGGTACAAGTGCTATAATCCGGTTACTTCACAAGAAATTATTGCAAGACATGTGGTTTTTGGTGAGAAACAGTTTCCGAGACTCAAGAGAGAAAATTTTCTAAACCTCTGAATTCAGTGCCAGTCACCCTGCTACCTGTCCCTTTAGTCACTGAAGTATAGGAGAATGATATCTCCTCTCATGACTCTCCATCTCTTGAACAAGGTATAACTACAAGTTCATCTTCCACAAATACTAATGAGTCTTTGTGTCATGATGATAATCAAATAGCTCAGCCACAATAGAGAACGCAGCTGATTCAAGATATTCTCGACACCACACCTGTTGTTCCTGGTCTGGATGTATGGACACATTCTATGACTACCCATTCCATGAATTCCTACTCTCAGGCATCCAAGTTTGCACACTGGCGCACTACTATGGTATCTGAATTTCATGCTCTCATACAGAATGATATGTGATAGCTTGTTCCTTATGACTCTTTCATGAATGTTGTTGGCTCTAAGTGGGTGTACAAAATTAAGAGAAAATCTGATGGTTCTGTTGAATGTTACAAAACATGACTAGTAGCTCAAGGCTTCTCTCAAGTTCTTGTCGTTGACTTCACTGATACTTTTAGCCCTATTGTTAAGCCAGCCACTGTCCATACGGTTTTATCTTTGGCCACCTCACAAGGGTGGGACATTAAGCAGCTAGATGTTCACAATGCCTTCTGGAATGAATTTATTCAAGAAAATATTTATATGAAACATCCCCGAGGTTTTGAGGATCAGACACGTCAGATTATGTCTGCAAGCTTAAAAAGGCTCTCTATGGTCTTCGTCAAGTCCCTCGAGCTTGAAAAGGCTCTCTATGGTCTTCGTTAAGCCAGTTTGATAAGATAGGTCTTATCAACTTGAGAGTCTAGATCTAAATACAAGATTTAGATTAGGAAATCTCATTCCTAATGAGATTAGGAAGCTGATCTTGAAAGGATTATAAATAGGGGGTGAATTTCACAAAAATATACATTCCTTTTTGCAGTCTTTTCTCTCCCTCAGCTATTGGCACCATCCTAGTTCAACCTCCACCTCCTGGAGTAATCAAGAACCATTCTTGATATTGTTTCTTGGTGAAGAAACAATCTGAAGTCGTGCTCACACCACCCTACTCGATTCTTGGTGAAGAATCCCAGGTTCTTGTTGAAGAACCATTCTTGTTGATCCTGCCTCAACATATGTTGTGTCATCTTCAGTGGAGGTGGATTTGGTATCCTCTTTGGGCATGAACACCTACGTTGGGAGTTTCTTTTGATTCCATATCAGGTATATCCCTCTCCCCCTTTTGGTTTCAGATATGTTCCAGTTTTGTTTTAAGAACGAGCCTTGAAAATGCAGTTTTCTAAATCAGGGAATATGATTCCCAGATGGGAGAGAGAAAATTTTTGAAATTTCACCCAACCTCCCTACAAGGTTCGGCCATCCATATGATGGATCTCCCATCCCTTCAGTGGTATCAGAGCCAAGTTCACATTCTTGAACCAAATCAGACTTGATTGTAACCTACGCAAATGGGCATAATCATTCTACCCTATTTTCACAATTTACAGTTTCTCGGGGAATTAGTTCCAAGCTTTTGGGCGAATGATCTGAAAATTAAATCTTTCTTTATCTGCAATGTTTATAGAATTGTTCTATATATATTTCTTGATTTATGGGTTGTTCGTATGGTGGAGATCAAAATTTTATTGGCTTCAAGAAATTGCGCCCCTGCTGTACTATTCTATTCATTCTGGGTTTGTAAATATTTTTTTTTTTTATTTTTAGACAGAATGTATAGGATTTATTCTGATGTAATTAATACTAGATTAGGTTTTTCTATTTTCTTTCATTGGAAGAAATGTTGGAAGCATGTGGAGGAGAAGTTTTGCAGAATTGAGTTTAGCCATTTGCGTTTTGTAGTTTTGGAACTTGCAACCTGCGAACTAATCTTTGTTTTGCAGGGTCGCAGCCTTACGAACAACCCTCTGATTATTGTTTGCTGATTCTTGATTGTCTTGTTTTTAGCCTTTTAATTTTCATATCATCTTCTTGAACTAATCTTGCAATAGACACCAAACCCTAGGCCCATTTGACACAAATTGGACCAAACTGGTTGGACCGAATCTGTGGTTCAATAGGGACTATTCTCATCCCTAAATTTTTTATTATAGGCCAGGGGTTTGATGGCCCATTGCAAGATGCAATTCGGCCCTCCCTGTAGAACCACAGTTTAATTAAGTTAAATCTGCATCAGCCCTAAATTAGCATAAATGCTACAAGGGCCGAATTGCCTCTTATAGTTCAGCCCATATACCTAGATAATGTTATATGATAATGTTATGGGCTTTAATGGGCTGACACTAATTTAACCTAATTAATTTAGGGTTTTACAAATGATTTAATTAATTGGATCAATTGTGTTATTATTTTATGCATGTGATGAGTGATGTGTGATGTGCTACGTACAAGGGCCATAAGCACTTGGCCCATGTAATTTGATAGTGGCTCTTTTGCACACCAATCAACGAGTTGCAGAATTACCAGGGTAGGTTTTAACTCGCTGATCTTGAACCTGTCATAAATGGACGGAAGCAGATTTGTACTGGCCCTAAGATCCAATAGAGCCCAATCGAAGGTGATTCCAGAGATGACACAGCTTATGAGAGGAGCACCAGGGTCTTTCATTTTCCAAGGAAGTTGGTTTAGGAGAGCCGCACTAACATTTGCCAAGAGCATCACTTTTTGTGGGGCTGATCGTGGGTCCATCATTTGATTACATAGCTCTTTCAAGAACTTGGCATAGGTCGGGATATGTTGGATCACGTCGACAAGAGGGAAGTTAATATGGACTTCCCTGCTCTCCTTGTTGTGAGTCTCTTTTTTCTTTCACAATGGCTGAGCTGTGAGTGCAATTGGGAAGGGGACCACAGGTTGGTTCACTAAAGGCTCGTCTTCTAAAGTTTCCTTTCCTTCTTCTTCTCCCCCCAACTTAGGGTCTTCTTGCTCATTTTCACTAACTCTCTTTTTCTTACACGAGTCCTCTAAAATCCTTCCACTCCTTAAGGTTGTAATAGCCTTGGTATTTTCAGGCTGAGGGTTACTAGATGGTGGTTTAATTTGTTGTGGAGAAAAAAACAGTGGCTGATTTCTAGGAATCACAAACTAGTGGCTGTCCTATTTGGCTCTCTAATCTATCGATGGACTGCTGCTGATTTAGGATCAGCTACTGAAGTTGTATGAATTGGTCATCGACTATACGGGCTTGAGGAGGTTGTGGGTGAACCTAATAAGCTTGAGGTGGTTGATTCCTATGGTACATCTGCTAGAATTGGTTCTGTATTTGTGGCCTCTAAAATTGCTGAGTCATGGAGTTAGATGGATGATGATAGTATTGGAACTGTGTGTAGGTTTGACATGGTTGAGCCGGTTGAGTCCCAGGGTAATCATTGTACTCCCAGTGAGTCTAGGCTTCAGACCATTGAGAGTGCACATCTGGCAGGGGGGTTTCTTAGACTTGGGCCCTGTAAGTGAAGTTATGTTGATTTTCCCACCCAAGGTTATATGAGCGAAAGAATGGGTTAGCATTGGGTTGGAAAAATCTATTGGTCGCATGTATTTGACCTGGAATGACTGGTTGGCATGGGCCCACCGCAAGGCACTGGCTAACATGATGGGTCGGGCTTGCACAGATGGAACATGATGGATAGGATGACAAGGTTGGGTATGGAAAACTTTGTTGATGATATGCAAGGACTTGGTCAATTCTGTGGGCCATCCCATTAATCTTGTCTAGTTGTTGAGACACATGGTTCCAATCTATTTGTGGCTCAAGTTGGAAGTAGTTTGTCATTCAACACACTCCGCCCATTGAATTCATTTTCACTTATTTTGTTTTAACCCCCTTTTCCTTCTTCTTTCTTTTTTTGAAATTTGAAATTTAAATTTTGAATTTTAATTTCAAATTAAATTCTACAATTTAAACTTAAATTTTTTATTTTTTAAATTTTTTTATTTAAAGTTTGAAATTTAAATTCAAATTTAGATTTTGAAATTTAAATTCAAATTTGATTTTCTTTTACTTTTTTTTTGAAATTCAAAATTTAAATATTTGAAAGTTAAATTCAAAGTTAGATTTTGAAATTTAAATTCTTGAAATTTAAATTCAAATTTGAATTTAAAAATTTTTTTCTCTTTTTTTTATAATTTGAAATTTAAATTCAAATTTGAATTTTTAAAATTAAAAAATGCAAACAATTCACACACACGACCTATGGGCTGACCTAGGGTTTCCTAAATTGGTGGTTGAACCAATGTGAATCCTTTTAGGTTCACTTGGTATTACACCACTTCCTTTGGTTAGCTAGGTAAGAGGTGGGGATGTGGGAGACTCCCCTTGCTCTCGCAATGACCAAATTAAGTAACCACAAAACCCGCTTAGGCATAGCTGTTTAACCTCTTTCCTTAGACACCAACCGCCGGTTATGGAATGTAATCACAAGTTTCCCTAAAATTCAACACACCTTTGAACCAAATGTGAGGCTTTCCTAAAGGATCTTGCTATCCAAATTTTAAATTAGGGTTTAGGATGAACCACACGTGAAGGGTGGTGATTTTTGGGCCAAGGAAGGGTGATGAAATCCCTACCTTATCTTATTTAAGTTGGGTGCCCTTAAATGGATTAACGAAACAAAAACAATCAAACAAAATGAATGCAACCAATTACAATGCATGAACAATTATTTCTAAAATGCAATTCAGCAATATAACATAAAAGAATAAAATAAACTAATTAAGCAAAAGAAATAATTAAAATAGTAAAAAGAAGAAAACCTAACATATTCACAACTAACAAGATGATTTTCTGGATGTTACATGATCACATTTTCATTAAAAATCTGGATGTTAGATATATCTCTACTGAAGATCAGCTGGCCGATATCTTTACCAAACCTCTTGCTCCATTTCAATTTGATTTTCTCTAGTCCAAGCTTCATGTGCTTCCCGCCCTGTTTCGCTTGAGGGGGCGTATTAAGGAAAGCCCTCTAGAAGGTAACTCCACAAGACTGGCAGTTACCAATGGAGACTCTCAATGCAGAATAACAACTGCTAATAAAGGATTTTTAGCAGCTGCCAATGATAGATCTCCTTCAGTTACCAATGAAGGCTCTCACATAGATTTGGCAACCACTAAATTAGAAAGAAGAATTAATTAGCAAGAATTAATTAGAAATCTTTGTACATAGGCAACTGCCTATCCTATTCTTAGTTTCTTTATTTATTCTTTGATCTTTGTGTATATATACTATACCTATCTTAGCCTGGTTGACAGGTCAAGCAATACAGTCATTCTTTTATTTTATTTTTTTTACTTTCTCTCTTCTACAACTTTATCTATGATCAAGAGGCCATTCATTCTCAACTAGTTTATCCATTCCCTCTTCCATCTGAAGGACCTTGATTGGCTTAAATATTTTTTTGGTATTGAAGTATCTCAATCCAAATCTTGTATTTTTTTTTTTTATCTCAATGCAAATGTGCACTTGATGTCTTGGGTGACATGGGTTCTCATAGGTCTAAACCCAACTTCTTCCCTATAGAGCAGAAATTAAAATGCATGGCTGACGCCGACGACCCCTTACTAGAGCCTTCTTCTTATCGTCATCTTGTCGGGCGCTTACTGTACCTTACAATTACAAGGCCAGATACTTTGTATAGTGTCAGCATTTTCTAAGTCTGTTTGTCTCCAAGCCTCATACTTCTCACTAGAACGTTGCTCTTCGGGTTGTCCGTTACATTAAATCTTCCCCTAGCACCGGAATCCTTCTCCCTTACACCTTTGATTATAGTTGAGAGAGAGCCTATAACGACTCAAATTGGGCTTCTTGTCCTACTATACACCTCTCTTTCCAACTACTACATTTTCTTGGGTTACAACCTCATCTCTTGGAAGGTGAAGAAAAGATAAAAATGTAGGAGAGAGAGAGAGTAAAAAAATAAAAGAATGGTTGTATTATTTGACCTATCGACCAGGCTGAGATAGACGCAATATATATACACAAAGATGAAAGAATAAATAAAGAAACTAAGAATAGGAGCCTATGTACAAAGATTTTCTAATTAATTTCTGCTAATTAATTCTTTCTAATTTAGTGGTTAACAAATCTGTGTGAGAGCCTTTATTGGTAATTGGAGGAGATCTGTCATTGGCAGCTATTGAATATCCTTTACTCTCAATTTCTATTCCTGATTGGGATTTGCGAAGGGATGAGAGATCCATCATATGGACGCCCAAAGATTGCGGAATAAGGGGGCGAATTTCAAAAATTTTTCTCTCCCTTCAATTGGGAATCACATTCCCTATTTAGAAAATCATATTTTCAAGGATCATTATTGAACCATAAACTGAACTAGATCTGAACCCAAAGGAGTAGTAGAGGATTATACCTGATACGGAGAAACAGTATCCCCCAACGAAGGTGTTCACGCCCAAGGAAGGATCCAAAGACTGCTCCCACTGAAGATGGCGCAGTGTAGGATGGAGCAGAATCAGCAGGATGGCACGTGAGCACAGCTTCCTATCAATTCTTTCTCAAAGAACTGATGTCAAGATTGAATCTTGACTTCTCCCACAACTGGAGATCGAACTGGCAAAC
>NW_010729510.1:55078-67338 GCF_000365185.1 Nelumbo nucifera | reverse complement strand
CTAAACTAACACGAGTCTCATTAAGTGTCCAGTTTAAGGGTATTACACAGAAACATACCAAGGGAACATGAATCAAATATGCACTTTTATTCATTTACAATAAACTCATAAAGTACATCATTCTGTTTGAAGCTAAGGGCATATGAAACTGTCTAACAATCTGTCATTAGCAGCTACTAAATATCCTTTATTCTCAGTTGCTATTCTGGATTGAGAGCCTCCATTGCTAACTGCCAGTCTGGTGGAGTTACCTTCTAGAGGACAACTTTCCTTAATACGCCCCCTCAAGCGAAACGGGGCGGGAAGCACGTTAAGCTTGGACTGGAGAAAATCAAACCGAATTGAAGCAAGAGGTTTGGTAAAGATATTGGCCAGCTGATCATCAGTAGAGATATATCGGGCATCCAGATTTT
Organism: Nelumbo nucifera; assembly: GCF_000365185.1. The sequence continues at coordinate 66,925 of NW_010729510.1, read as the reverse complement.
TATGAAGAATATGATCACGTAAGAAATGAAAGTCCACTTCGATGCGCTTGGTGCGAGCGTGAAACACCGGATGCATTGCCAGATACGTGATACCAATATTGTCACAGTATAGGCAGAACTGGCTGATGAACACCCAAATCCCATAGTAGGGACTGAAGCCACAGTAATCTGTGGTGGAGTTAGCTAAGGAGCGAAATTCGGCTTCAGTGCTAGAACGGGCAATGGTGGGCTGTTTCTTTGCACTCCACGAGATTAAATGAGATCCAAGGAAAATACCATAACCACCAATAGACCGGCAGTCATCAAGGCAACCAGCCCAATCAGCATCTTAAAAAGCAACTAAATATCCAGGAGAATTGGATGCAAAAAATAGTCCATATTCAATTGTGCCTTTGAGATAACGTAGAATGCGTTTTACTGCCATCCAATGATCATTGGTCGGGTTCTGAAGGAATTGACAGGCTTTGTTCACCACAAAAGTGACATCTGGACGTGTAAGTGTAACATATTGTAGGGCTCCGACAATGCTACGATACTGAGTAGGATCAGAAAGTGGGTCTCCATGAAATTTAGACAATCAAGACGTAAGAGCCATAAGTGTGGTCAAGGGTTTAGATCCTGCCAAATTAGTTCTCTGTAGGAAATCCAAAATATAATGCCTTTGAGAAAGAAACAATCCAGTCTTGTCACGATGAGCTTCTACTCCAAGAAAATAGTGTAGAGATCCAAGATCCTTAAGAGAGAAGCTCTGAGACAAATCCACAATTAGTTGAGAAACATGAGCAGTAGAAGAACTAGTAACAATAATATCATCAACACAAACCAAAATATATAGAGAAATATTATTTTTGGTATAGATGAAGAGAGAGGGATCACACTGAGAGCTTTTGAAGCCAAGATCATGAAGTCTTTGACTGAGGCGAGAAAACCAAGCCCGAGGGGCTTGACGAAGACCATATAGAGCCTTTTTAAGCTTGCAAACATAATTTGGATGTATCTAATCCTCAAAACCCCGGGGTTGTTTCATATAAATATTTTCTTGAATAAATTCATTCAGGAAGGCATTGTGAACATCTAGCTGCTTAATGTCCCACCCTTGTGAGGTGGCCAAAGATAAAACTATACGAACAGTGGTTGGCTTAACAACAGGGCTGAAGGTATTAGTAAAGTCGACACCAGGAACTTGAGAGAAACCCTGAGCTACTAGTCTAGCTTTGTAATGTTCAACAAAACCATCACGTTTCCTCGTAATTTTGTACACCCACTTAGAGCCAACAACATTCATGGAAGGGTCATAAGGATCAAGCTACCACGTACCATTCTGTATGAGCGCATGAAATTCAAATGCCATAGCAGTGCACTAGTGTGTAGACTTGGATGCCTGAGAGTAGGAAGTTGGTTCTACATCAACCGGACTACCATCTGCAAGTAGCCCTTCAACTAAGGGATACCGTGTGACAGGCTACGCATGGTGGGAACTCATAGAACGGGTAGTCATAGAATGTGTCCGTACAGCCGGTGTAGGAACAACAGGTGTGGTGTCGAGAATATCCTAAATCAGACGCATTCTCTGTTGTGGCTGAGCTATCTGATTATCACCATGAGACAAAGACTCATTAGTATCAGTAGAAGATGAACTTGTAGTAATACCTTGTTCACGAGATGGAGAGTCAGGAGAAGAGATATCATCTTGTGCACCAGTGACTGAAGGAACAGGTAGCAGGGTGACTAGTGCTGAATTCAGATGTTCAGAAAAATTTCTTGTGAAGTAATCGGATTATAGCACTTGTACCCTTTACGAGAGGAACTATATGCAACAAAAATGCATCTAACAGATCTATAGTCCATCTTGTGCTTGTTATATGGTTGAATGAAAAGATAGCAGACACAACCAAAACTTCATAATATAGAATAATCAGGTTTTCGACCAAACAACTTTTCATAAGGAGAGAGATTATCAAGTGTTGAAGTAGGCAACCAGTTAATGAGAAACACTACAATTTCTACTGCTTCGACCCAGAAGAATTTGGGGAGAGAGGAGGACGCCAGTAGAGAGAGAGTGGACTCAATAATATGTCGGTGTTTCCTTTCAGCATTTCCGTTCTGCTCATGAGTATGAGCACAACTGACCCTGTGTGAAATTCCTTCACTATCCCAGAAGGGGGATAATTTTCGAAACTCTCATCCCCGATCACTTTGAAACATCTTAATTTTAGTGGAAAATAATTTTTAGCATGTCTCTTAAATTTAACAAAAGCATCAAACACATCTGATTTCCTATCAAGAGGATAAATCCAAGAAAACTTAGAATAGGCATATAAACAAAACATAATATCTGTAGCCTTTTGTAGACAAAACTGGGGCAGGTCCCCATACATTTGAATAAATTAACTTTAGAGACTGAGAGACATTACTAGAAGAAATTGGAAAATTCAAACGATGTGCTTTGCCTAATTGGTAAGCCTCACAAACAAACTGCTCATTTACATGTCTTGAATAAGGTAAACCAAATTTAGAAATTACTAATTTAACTGTTTTTAATAATGCATGTCCTAGACGATGATGCAATCCTAGAAAGAAGCTCTTTCTCCAACAAGTGCTTCAGCTGATTTTTCTCCTTCATTAATGGCTCCCAGGAACTAATAGAGTCCATCTCTACTGGGTCCTTTGAGTAGAACTCTCCCCATACGACTTCAATAAAAAGAAATCCGGGTGAAACTCAAATATTAAATTATTATCTCTTGTGAATTTGCTAACAGAGATCAAAATTCTTTGTCAAAATAGGAACATGATAAATATTTTTCAGATTAAACTGATAATGATCATAATTTAATGAAGAAGAGCCAATACTCTTAATTGTCAAACCTTCACCATTACCAACTTTCACTTGGTCTGTACAAAAAATTCAATCATGTTTATAAGTTATCAGCATTTGGAGTCATGTGATGAGTTGCTCCAGTATTAGGGTACCAAGCAGGGTCAAAATTAGTTGTTGAGCCATTGTAGGAAGACATACCACTATGAAATGCCGCCGCGGGATCTGGAGAAGTATGGTTTTGTTCTCTTTGGTACGAAAGGTCGTACCGTTTGTAGCACTTGAGTGCACCGTGGCTAGGTTTGTTACATACCTGGCAGATAATTGTATTACCTCTTCCTTGACCTTGTCTACGTCTAGATTGATTGTCACGCCCCTGCCTTTGCCACGACCATAATTCCCTTTGTTATTCTAAAACTGATAATTATTATTGTTATTCTTTCCATTGTTATTATTATTTGCGGCTATACTGGCATTAGGAGCTTAACTGGAAACATTATGCTGAACAAGCCAAGATTCATGGCTAAGTAGTAAACCAAGAACATAATTGATGCCTAGCTATTCAGCATCAATCCTATTAGTAATATCAGTGATGAGAGATTCATATTCGCTACCTGGTCCAGATAGGACGTAGAGAACAAGGTCTTCCTTAGCTACCGGTTCAGAAACAATAGACAGATTGTTTGCAATAGTTTTTTCTTTCTGAACATACTTGCTTATGGACAGATTGCCTTTCTTAAGATTTTGTAACTGTCGCCTTAGTTGTAGCACCCTAGATTGTGAGTGAGAAGAAAACGATCTTTCTAGGGCACTCCAGACTTCGGTTGCAGTAGACAGTCTAACAACTTGGGCTAATACGCCCTTTGTCAGAGATGCAACAAGCCAACTTAAAACAAGTTGGTCCAACTATACCCATGAAGAATAGTTTGGGTTAAGAATTTTCTTACTACCATCATTGGGATCTGGAATTTCCTCTGGTGGTGCCTTGGCTGAACCATCAATTAAGCCCATCAGTTTGTAGGCCCTGAGAACTGGCATAAGTTGAGCTCTCCATAGATGAAAATTTTCTTCATTCAGCTTGATGGTGAGATACGGAGATATATTAAGAATAGAATTCATGGCTACTGTAGTAGTTATGTTCTAAAGACCAGAAGAGTTGGAGCTCATAGCTTCAAATGAATCAACACTCTGAGATGCCATAGGCTTTGATACCAAGATAAAGATGTAGGAGAGAGAGAGTAAAAATATAAAAGAATGGTTGTATTATTTGACCTGTTGACTAGGCTGAGATAGATATAATATATATACACAGAGATGAAAGAATAAATAAAGAAACTAAGAATAGAGGAGCCTATGCACAAAGATTTTCTAATTAATTTCTACTAATTAATTCTTTCTAATTTATTGGTTGCCAAATCTGTGTGAGAGCCTTTATTGCTAATTGGAGGAGATTTGTCATTGGCAGCTGCTAAATATCCTTTATTCTCAGTTGCTATTCTGGATTAGGATCTGCCATTGGCAGCTGCTAAATATCCTTTATTCTCAATTGCTATTCTGGATTGTGATCTATCATTGGCAGCTGCTAAATATCCTTTATTCTCAATTGTTATTCTAGATTGAGAGCCTCCATTGGTAACTGACAGTCTTGTGGAGTTACCTTCTGGAGGACGACTTTCCTTAATGTTTGCAACTGAGGCCGAATAGCAGGGCCATGGCCTATACTTTCTACGAATTACAATGGTTGCAATACCTTCTCTCCGATCTAGGTATTTCACCCCATACTGCCACTAATCAGTCCGCTATGCACATTGCAGCCAACCCTGTTTATCACAAGAGAACCAATCACATTGAAATTGATTGTCATTTTGTGTGAGAGAAAATTCAATTTGGTGTTACTTCGGACGTCCTATGTTTCTACTGATCTCCAATTGGCTGATAGATTTCGGAACTTAGTTTCCAAGTTGGTCTATTCATGGAATCTCCTCTCCATGCACGCACCAACTGCACTACTCATTTATCTTTTATTATATATATTTATATTCTATTTTTATCTCTTGTATTTTCTACTTTACATTTATCTCTAACCTCATCACCTCATCTCGGTGATATTGTATTTAAGGCCGAGTTCTATTGTAAAAAAACAATTTAAAATTCTGGATATCATTTGACAGAGGGTTATTCGGAGGAAGTAAAAGCAAATTTACACTGAAGAAAAATAACACCTTCCAATTTGATGTGAGTGTAAAATGAGAACCGGATGTTGGCCCCATTTACACTGATCACGTTTGGGAGATCGAGGTAAATTAAGCGTTGCATTTTTGCAGGTGTTTGGATAACACCCCGGAAAAACTCCACTAATAAATAATGCCCATGTGATGGATTGCCACTTCTATGAATGTCTGATTAATATTTAAAATTTAACATTGAAGTCTCTTGACAAGTGTTACTTAATCATGCTTTTATTATCTGGCCTATGTACACTTTGAAGTCACAAACTAATAAGAAAACACAGATACGGGTAACTCTGTTCCATGGGGCAGAGATGAGACTGTTTAGGGTGGTCGATCGACAAATAGAATGGTAGAAATGGTGGGATGTTGTAGGAAATAGAAGAAGGAAGAAAACGAAACCGAAAACCAGGGGTTTTTAATAAATTCAAGTGAGAATGAAGAGGAGAGATTCACCGCTGCAACTCCCCTGCTTTTGTCAGAGAAGGCAATTAGTAATGGCTCACCGGGGAGAAGGAAGATGGAAAGGGAACCAAAGAGAATAGAAGGAAGATAAGGGAATCGGATAACAAGAAAAAAGCAGAGGAAAAAAAACCAAGCTCTAATCGCCGCCATTGTTTGGTGCTTTAGAATGTTGAGGACGATGAACATGACTATGATTAGAGCAAAAAAATGGTGAGAAATAAAAAAATTAATGAGAATGATGGGGGCAACTTTGAGAATGATGCATTTGTTCCACATATCATTGAAAAAGGAAGAAAAAAATGGGGAGAGATCTGAGAACGATGCATCCATTCCTCTAATCCGTGGAAAAGGAGGAAAAAATGGGGGCAGATCTGAGAATGATGTATCCCTTCCTCAGATTTGTTCATTAGATGGCAACAAAATGGTGTAGATATGAGACTGATGCATTCGTTCCTCATATCTTCTCCTCCATATCGGAAAAAAAAGGTGGAAAATTGTACCTGTATCGTTGCGGATAGAGAACAGTACGATAATTGTTTACACTGATAGGGAAGATGATGGAATTTTACATCGATTTTATCGATGATAAATTTGCACTGAATAGCAATGTAAAACTTGGGCACGATAGAGTTTTATGCTGATTTACGGTGTAAACCAACATCTCAAACAAACAGATGCAAACTCGAACCGAGATGTAAGCCACTGGTTCGAGTTTCCACATCAAACAAATGCGGCCTAAGGAAATTAGTAGATTTTTACCTGGATTATTCAAATGAAGGCTGAGAAAGGAAAAATGAAGGCTAGCTACCGGGGGAAGAGGGCGTGGAAATAGAGAAAAAGCTAGTGCTTGAGGTTCTTGCGCTCTCTATGCTTTAGTAGTTTGGTTTGATCCTGATTATTCTGGTTGGGCATGTTTGAAGACAGGTGTTTCGAGGTTGGATTGTAGTGCCGTAGTGGAATTGGTTTTGAGGTAAGTTTGGGGTAGATGATCTTTTAGTTTTCAGTACTAGATAGGAGTTTTTTGTTTCTCTTGTGTTTCGGTTTGGGATTAGTTACTTTTCCACTTGGTGGCTGTACTTATGTATTCTTTTTTTCTTTTTAATTAAATTTTTACTTTTATCTTAAAAAAAATTAATAAGAGAAAAACTATAGAAATTAAGGACCACCCTACGCAAGGTCCAGAGCAATGTTTTTAACCCGTCATTGACCCGGTTGGTCGTACCATTCAAACCATCACCCAGTTAGGATTTTAGGTCCGGTTCAGTCAAGACCTGTCAAATGGTAATAAACCGTTGATTTGGTCAAGAACCGTTTGACCCTGCCGGTTCAATGGTGACTTGTTTGACTCGGTGACTGGGTCATAGGTTGCACACTCAATGCATACAAAATTTTCGGAGGCCATAACTTTGTACTATGATGTCCGATTAGGGTGATTTGTTTTTTTATTTTGGATAACTTTTTGAGATGTATGTGTACCAAAGAGCCATAGGTGCCTTGTCCCGCTATTTTTGCAAAAAAAAAAAGAAAAACCTTTTTTGGCTTCAAATTGCAATTTTTAATATTTTATAAATAAAAATATTAAAAACAGAATTAAAAAACATACATTAAATATAAAATAATACATATATACACATATATATGTATATAAATACATATATACTTAATATATATATATATGTATGTATGTATGTATGTATGTATGTATGTATGTATATATATGATGTGGCATGATCTGAACCATTCGACCCGCTGGTCGAACCGGAGACTCGCAACCTAGAAGCAAAAACTATTCAGCCTCAGATCAGTTTTTAAAACATTGGTTCAAAGTACTGGTATTTTACAGAGACATCACAATCACAATATGCTTAAGAAATGCATGAATGGGAAATGCTCTTTCTATATATTACTTGGCACGGCCACCGTGGTATGACCTATACCCTTGGGCTAGGCTAGACTAGGGATTTGCAGTCTATGGGCTAGCATGGCCCTTGGCATGAATGGGCCAATGTCAGCAAGGCCGACGTGCCTAGTCATACCAGGTCGGCTCTATTTGCAAAAATATGGGCATTGTAAACCCCTTCAACAGTTATAACAAATTTTTAAGGGGCAAAAATTATTGAAATGCCCCCAAATGACAGCTATAAAGACCTAGGTTGGTGGGCGGGGATGTTTTTGTATTTAGCCTTGGGAGCTTTAGTTTAGAGGGCACTTTAGTTAAATGATGAAACTTTTATAAAGACCAAAATATCCATTATAACAGTTATAAACAGCTACTTTAGGGGATGTTTTGATTAATTAAATATTCCCCAATACATATAAATATCCTTACCCTTACCCATTTTCATCACAACAATTTATCACTTTCTCATATGTATCCTTTCAATCTCTGATACTCTCCCATACTTTTTGTATTACTCTCTTACTACAATTAATCTATCTTACTCCCTAATCCCTAAAAATTAGTCTTAATTCTCAAGTTCTCAACTTTTATATTTTAAATAAGTTTGTTCAAGTGTCTCAAGTTAGTAATTTAGAAAGATATGAGGTTTAATCTATTGAAATCAAGTTGGGATATCATATCCTTTCACTTTGATGATGCATAACTCTAGTCCCAATGCGATGGTACCGATATTGATGTTGATGTAGGTAGTAGTACTTATGGAACCAAAAGAAAAACTAGTTTAGTATGGGCATGCACACTTCACAATAGAGGAAATTGCAAGAAAGGGTACGTAGGAGAGTTGTCTACAACAAATGTAAAAATATTTTCATTTCCAATCTAGTGGTGGTACTATACATTTAATGAAATAATTACAGGTACAAACCAAAAATTCTAATGACTCAACACAAACATAAATTGTATGCACATCTGGTTTTTGGGGCAATTTTCAATATTCACAAGAAAAAATGATATAAGCACTTGTTAGATATATTGTACATGCAAAATAACCATTTATATTTTCTGAGGAAATTAGAAAAAGTTTTACAATCATTTGTAAATTCCAGTTTTAAAAATATTTCTAGAATTATTACAAGAACAAATGCATATAAAATTTTTCTTTCATGAGGATAAAATTTTATTATCACTTTTCAACTTCTAAAATTTCACTTCTGATATTCGAAGTTCTAAATTTAATTTTAGTCGTATGTGTCATTAGACATTTTATTGATTTTTCATGGATATTATAAAAAAGAACTTTAAGTTTTGCAAGACTTGAATGACCACATATTGGCTCAATAATTGTTGCAAGTGTTATAAATACTATAAGTAAGTATTGAAAATAAGATTTTTCTATTAGTTTTGATAATGCTAGTAATAATAATATTGTTATAAATATTTTAAAAATTCAATTAGAACCTATATTTGATGGAACAATGTTTTATATTAGATATTCATGTCCTATTTTAATTTGTGTCGAAGATGGTTTGAATATTATGTCACCACATATTTCAAAAATTAGTTATTGTATTTTGTATTTAAGATCTTATATTTAAAAAACAATATTTTAAAATTTTTTGTCTTCAATGTGAAAAATATAAAAGAATTATGTTATATGTTCAACATAGGTGGAGTTCTACCTATTCTATCTTAGAAAGTTGCATCCCATATAGGAATGTCCTCACAATGTTTTACAATGGTAGAATGTTCAATCCCAATGAAATTATAGCTGATGATGATGATTGGAGTGACATATTTATGTACACTGATTTTTAGGACATTTTTATGAAGCTACTAATGTTTTTTAGGGTTTTTATTACCCAACTTCTTGTACATTATTCAATCAAATATATACAATCAATTGTTGTTTTTCACAACATATAAATGAAGAATTATGACATTAAATTATTGATATAATGGATAAATTTACAAAATATTAAAAATGTATTTCTCCTATATATTGTTTCTTTGCAAGATTAGACCCTAGGATTGAACAAGAAGGTGTAAATGCTTTACTTAATTGTTATCAAAAAAATATACAAACTAATGTTCAAACAAAAAAGAAGAAATTCATTCTTTATTATTTAAATTATAACTAGCAGAGGGAGTTCTGCGTTGCAGGGGCTCGCTCATAAACTATCAAGCTCGAACTTGAGTTCGACTCGAGTCAAAAGCTCAGAAGTTCAAACCCGACTATCTTTGATTGTAGGTCTCTCAAGCAGTTGAGGTCTAGTTCAATTGTCGAGGTGCCAAATCGAGGTCTCCCTCAGTTGCTGAAGTGTTGAGCTGAGGTTTCCCTATTAGGCAAGGTGTCGAGCTAAGGTCTTCCTTAGTTGACGAGGTGTTGAGCTGAGGTCTCCCTCAATTGTCAAGGTATTGAGCTAAGATCTCCCTCAGTGACCGAGGTGTCGAGCCAAGGTCTCCCTCAGTGGTCGAGGTGTCATCTAGCTCGAGCTCGATTCGAATTAGAAACTTGAGCTCGAGCTTGAGCTCGGCTCGAGTCAAGAGCTCAAAAGTTCGAGTTCGGCTACCTTTGGTTTCAAGTCTCTCAAGTAGTCGAGGTCTCCCTCAATTTCCGAGGTGCCAAATCGAAGTCTTCCTTAGTTGTTGAAATGTCGGGATGAGGTTTCCCTAGCAGGCAAGGTGTTGAGCTAAGGTCTCCCTTAGTTGACAAGGTGTCGAGCTAAGGTCTCCCTCAGTTGTTGAGGTGCTAAGCCGAGATCTCCCTTAGTGACTGAGGTGTCGAGCCGAGGTCTCCCTCAATGGTCGAGGTGTTATCTAGCTCAAGCTCGATTCGAATTAGAGACTTGAGCTTGAGCTCAAAATTTTGAGTTCGGGTCGGTCGAACTCGACTCCCTTTGATTGTAGGTCCCCTAGCAGTTGAGACGCCGAGCTACGGTCTCCCTCATTTGGAGAGAGTGGCATTCTTGTAATTTATAAGGAGAGAGATGGCAGGAGAGAGAGAGAGATGACAATCTTGTAATTTATAAGAAAGAGAGAGAGAGAGTTTGTAGGAAAGAGTGTCATTCTTGTAATTTGAAAGAAAAAAAAGCGAGAGAGAGAGAGTTGGTAGGAGAGAGTGGCATTCTTGTAATTTGAAAGAAAAAAAAACAAAAGGGAGAGAGTTGGTAGAGAGTGGTATTCTTGTAATTTCTAAGAAAAAAGGTAAGCTAAAATTTTAAACAAAAATAGGTCAAAATTTACACTCAAATTTGCATTGTCACAGCTTATGAAATTTTTAATATTTTCTTAATTTTTGGAATCAATAGTTAAGGACAAAATATACAAAAAAAAAGGTGGAGAAGATAACTTCATCAGGGTTTACCCGACTGAATTTTGACCTAAATGAAACCAAGTCGACCTCAGCTGTATCTGTATAATGCTTGGTGAGTTGCACCTAATGCTGTATTTGGTTGAACCCCGTGTTGCACGTATCACCTACGGCTTTGGTTTGTTGCAGTTGTGCATAGATGGAATTAGGAGCAGCCTAGCTAGGCTGCATAAATGCATGCCACACCTAAGTGAGTTTGGCTTCAATCAGTGCAAGTCCGTGTTCATGCTGTTTGAACAGCCTCTTGCAATTTGCATTGGGATATCTTCCCATGAAATAAAGCATATAAGTAGGGAGATATTTGAAGGGATGAGAGATCCATCATATGGATACCCAAATCTTGTGAAATAAATGGGAGAATTTCAAAAATTTTTCTCTCCCTTCAACTGTGAATCGCATTCCCTATTTAGAAAATCATATTTTCAAGAATCAATCTTGAACCATAAACTGAACCAGATCTGAACCAAAAGGAGTAGGAGAGAGGTATACCTGATACAGAGAAATATTATCTCTCAATGRAGGTGTTCACGCCCAARGAAGGATCCAAAGACTGCTCCCACTGAAGATGGCGCAGTGTAGGATGGAGCAGAATCAGTAGTGTTCTTCTCCAAGAACTCTGTCCTTCGCAAGAAACAGCAGGATGGCACGTGAGCACAGCTTCCTATCAATCCTTTCACAAAGAACTGATGTCAATATCGAATCTTGACTTCACCCACAACTGGAGATTGAACTGCCAAACTGGGCGGCAAGAACAAGGAGGTGGCAAGAAAGAATTCTGCAGGGTTGCTTAATTCTTCCTTCTGTGATTTCAGCTCTGAAGAGGATGTGAGTATGTGTATATACTAAAGGCTGCCGCCCCCTCCGTGTTTTGTAACCCTAAAGGATCAACTCCTAATCCAATTAAGAGTTGGTAATCCAAATCATATTTGGATCAGACATCCTTTTAGGTGATAAGGATAAACCCTTATCTTATCTGCAGATTAGATCAGCCTTCTCCTAATCTCATTAGGAGGTTTCTAGATCTGATCTAGACTCTTTGAGTGGATGGGGTTAAGACCCTATCCTATCT
>NW_010729509.1:98593-114563 GCF_000365185.1 Nelumbo nucifera | reverse complement strand
TTTTTTTTGGAATTCGCCCACCTTATTCTGCAAGATTTAGGCGTCCATACGATGGATCTCTCATCCCTTCACTACCACCTCTGGATTTGAATCCCAACCATTTTTTCTTCAGTTTTAGAATTACTTTCAGTTCTTTAATTTACATTTTATTTTTCTTCCTGCAAATTTATTTTTATTAGATTTAATTTGTATTTTATTTCTTTTCTACAGATCTGAAATTTGGCCAGGTAAGACGGAAGGCCTAGCTCGAGAAGTTTGAGGGTCAATGGAGTGATCCGGAGACTGCTACCTTTGATCGGATTCTCAGACACTTTTATTTCGTTCCCTTTATTTACTTGTTTCTGTTATTTATTTTTATGCAGTTGTTTTTCTKAGTACTATTTGAATTTGGTTTTAATGAATGCTATATTTTTCTTTTTAATTAATTAATTTTATTTTTTTGCAACTCCCCTTCATGTTCTCTCTCCCGGATCTAAGTACGTAATTATTTCTCCCCTATTTCCCTGTGCATACGACCCATTCTCATCACTTTACTGCGTTAGTAGTTGTTTAAGAATCAGAATAAATTATAAATGTTTAAACTAGTGTTCCGAAGTGTTTAACGACGCGCTTCCGGACACAGCACTCTGCCTATTCTTTACTATGATAATATTGGCGCCACGTATCTGGCAGCTKATTCAGTGTTTCATGCTCGTACCAAGCACATCGAAGTGGACTTTCATTTTTTGCATGATCRTATTCTCCGTAAAAATTTGGACGTCCAATATATTTCTACTGATGATCAGCTAGCCGATATCTTTACCAAACCTCTTGCTCCGACTCGATTTAATTTTCTCCAGTCCAAGCTTCATGTGCTTCCAGCCCAATTTCGCTTAGGGGGGCGTATTAATCTCTCCAAAAGGTAACTCCACAAGTTTGGAAGTTACCAATGGAGGCTCTCAGTCTTGCTTAGCAACTACCAATAAAGGATCTTTAGCAGCTGCCAATGAAAGATCTCCTCCAAGAATAGAAATTACTAATGAAGGCTCTCATACAAATTTGGCAACCACTAAATTAGAAAGAGAATTAATTAGCAATACTTGTACATAGGCAACTGCCTAGTCTATTCTTACTTTCTTTTATTATTTTTTGTTCTTTGTGTATATATACTGTACCCATCTCAGCCTGGTCAACAGGTCAAGCAACACAGAGCAATCTTTTATTTTTAACTTTTCTCTCTTCTACATTCTTATCTGACATAAAGCTCAGAATAAGTCTTTGGGATCTTGAGAAATACAATGTAGTTATCTACGTCATCCTTTAAGAGGAGAGGATTGTCATCTGCAAAGAGAAGCACCAAGACTTGAGGGGCCTGTCTGGCTAATTTCGTTGGTTGGCTATAAGAAAGTTTCTCTACTCTCTTCTTTAAAGACTCGAGAAGCCCTACATAGCCAACACAAATGGATAGGGAGACAAAGGATTCCCTTGTTGGCTGCCATTAGTATTGAAATGAATTTAAGTACTTGATTGATCTAGGTCGTGTGAAATCCCATCTTTGACATTATCATATCAATTAACGACCAAATCTTATGCCCTTTTTCTTCGTCATTTTGAAGATAATAATGAAAGGTTTCGTGGGCAATAAAGGCATTATGGCGGTTGTCAATGATGCAAGGAAAAATAATCTTTTGTGTGATTCACAAACATTTTAGAGAAAATTAACCTTGTAAAGGACATTGTATATAGAGAGCAATTGGCGCCCTAAAATCTGTGATCTTTGAGGGACTTTTGGACGTTTGGATTACATAGTGATGAAGTCTCACTCACCTCACTATGAATTTTCAGAACTTCAAAAATCTAACTAACTAATCTGGTAATGTTTGACCCAACCTCCTTCTGAACGGCTTGCCATACCGGCCTTCTCGCCTAAACATCCGGGCCAAGTGCTTTGAAAGGCCTTATTTGGACCAGGGTATTACTTCCTCAAGGGTTTACAGGTCTGTAAGGAAGTCTTTTTGATCCTTGGTCACATGAGGAAATTCAGTATCATAAAAAAAATCCTATCATAAGAGAATAGTGGGTGAGGAATTGTAAGTCTTTGCAAAGTGGAACACAATGTAAAGCTTGATCTCCTTCTAGTTCGACACTCACCTTCCATCTCATTCGTTTATAGTTAAGTGATATGGTTCTGATTCCTGTTGATGATAAAGGATTGGTGAGTTTGGTCCAAATTCTTTCAAATTCCTTTGTCCTCATTTCTCCCTCTACCTAAGGACCTCAATGAAATCTCCTAGAGAACAACCTATGATCCTTRAAATCAGCTTCAATATTGTAGATCATGATGAAGATAGTAAGATTGCTCGACTATGATGTAGGTCATGATCTTGTCCATTGGTGAACACAACTACTAGGGTTAGGGGTTCAATCAAGCCAAGCTGAGATGAACTCTGGCATGTCTTGGCTCGGTTCGACTAGAATAATATTAAACTCGTGCTGAGTTTGAGTTCCAAAGAGCTTGAATTTGGGTAGAAAGCTTGTAAATGAATATATTTTTATAATATATATATATATATATATATATTGTTGTGTATTATGCATAGAAAAAATATATTTTATACATAAGACATATTGTCATAATATATATTATAAAGTATATTTTTATATTCTATAATATATGTATGTATGCGAGCTTTTGAGCCAAACATTTTATTTGTCGAGCTGAAGTTYGAATAGCTAATCGAGCTTAGCTCAAGATTTAAACTTGATTAGAATTAAACTTGAATAATTGAGCCACAAACYATTCGATTAGAGCTGGTTCGATTGCAACAATAACTAGGATCACASTCAAAATGGGATAGAAATAAAAAATGGAAGAAGGATAAAATTCGGAACATTACAACACATTTATCAYAAAGAAATTTCATTGAAATAATTTTCAAACAAAGGCCGGTATACCTTTTCAACTTAGCGTGGATATAAGATAGAAGTATTGGGAGAAGCTGCAATGGAGAATAGGGTTAATTTGGAATGATGGTTGTCACCATCAGGTGATGAATTTGGAGGTGCATAATAAGTGGGTACAGGCATCTTTGAAGGGAGAACGGGCAATGGCATTTCAAAATTAAGAGCTTGTATTGCTTGYCGTATGGAAGGCCGGAAGTTGTAGTCTGGGTGAGCACACCATAGCCCAACAACCATCAAGCACTCCACCTGTTTGTCATTAAAACTAGTGGTGAACAGTCTTGAATCAGCTGCTTCCAAAAGCTTTCCTTTCCCATAGAGCTCCCACACCCACTCTACCAGTATTATCTTGTTTTCTTCAGCCTTGGATTCAACAGACCTTCTTCCACAAGCAATTTCCAATGCWACAATTCCAAAGCTATAAACATCTGACTCCTTGCTAGCCTTTCCAGTTGAAATACATTCAGGAGCCATGTATCCCATGGTGCCAGCCAAGGCAGTGGTTCTTGGCCCTTGTCCATGGTCTATAAGCCTTGCCAACCCAAAATCTCCAAGCTTGGCATTGAAGCTAGAATCCAACATCACATTGCTGGAGTTAACATCCCTATGCACAACACACTGTTCCCACAATTCATGCAAATAAAGTATTGCAGAGGCCAACCCTATTGCTGCATTGTATCTCACCTCCCATGTCAACAAGCTACTCTCTCGAAACAGATGGGAATCAAGGCTTCCGTTGGGCATGAACTCATAAACAAGGAGCAGCTCTTTTCGTTGGTGGCACCAACCAACAAGTTGAACCAAGTTCTTATGCCGTAGTCGGCTTATGATCTTCACTTCAGATATATACTCCTTTATCCCTTGTTTAGATCCTCTGGAGACCCTCTTGACTGCAACATCCAAGTTGAGATCCTTCAAGAAACCCCGATAGACTGCTCCAAACCCTCCCTGACCAAGCTTCCCTTCTTCATTGAAGTTATTTGTTGCACGAACCAATTCTTTATAGGAGAACCTCTTTATTCCGGCTCCCTTTTCAAATTCTTCATCAATGGCCAGATCAATGGCCCCATCGTCATCATCTTCGTCTCCACCCCTCTTCCTGCACAAAACGAACGAAATAACCATGATCAAGATACCTGCAGCAATCAGAGCACCTCCACCAACAACCAAGCCAACCACCCCAATCCTATGGCCTTGTTCTTCTTGCCTGTTTCCAAGCTTGAACTAAACTCCCAGGAGTAGAATGTATGCAATTCGTTGGACTCTCCCGTGGCAGCAGAAAACCCGACAGTAACTTGTTCTGGTAAGTAGTCTCTCAGGTCTACTACATAAGAAAGGCTTGCCTTGATCCCACTGGATGCTGGATCGTTGGGGTACGTTAAGGAAACACTAAGATTTGATGACGAAGAATTATAGCTGATCCGAGCCTGAGCTAGTCTCCCGTCTTTCATGCTGCCCGGCCCCGGCCATGAAACATTTGTCACAGACACGAGAGAGTTAATATCGACACCTATGTGGTCGTGACTTGGATCAAAATTGTTTTTGAAGGTATCAAACTCCACGGCAACAATGGAGTAGTTCTCTGTTGAGTTGAATTCGAATTTTTTGTCCAAAAGACCAAGAGAGCGACCTGATGAGTTGGGTGGGAGCTTAGAACCTTCGGGAGCAAGAAAGAAGGCAAGGCCATCTGCACCAAAGGTTCTATTTTGAGACAACATGGTGAAGTTGAAATTAGTGGTGAAGTCGGTGAGCTTTCTTGTGGATTTGTTCCAGAGGTGCACCGGTTGCCAGTATTTGGCTCGCCCAACGGCAAAATAAGGGAGACCCTTGTCGAATTGATTTGGGGTCAGTTGGATGAGTTGGTCGGAGACATATGCGGAACCCTCGTACTGTATTTCCCGCATGTTTGGGTTGAAACTGGAGAAGTTGAAGGATACTGGTGTTGCAGAGGGGATAACTAATAATAATAGTAGAATGACAAGTGATGGAGGGTGATTTGGCCCGACCTCATAACGAGAGGACACGTGGACGTGATTCGACATAAGTGATAACTCAGCATAACGAGCTCGCTCAAAATCAGCGTAACGAGCTCGCTATAACCCAGCCTGACAAGTCGCCCTGAATAGCAGCTCGCTACAAGGTAATGCTTTGTTGCCCAGAGCTAAGACTCCCCCAAGTAGGGAGCACCCTGAGCTAAGACTCCCCCAAGTAGGGAGCACCTCGAGCTAAGATTCTCCCAAGTAGGCAGCACCCCGATCTAAGATTCTCCCAAGTAGGGAGCACCCCGAGCTAAGATTCTCCCAAGTAGGGAGAATTCCGAACTGAAGACACTTCGGGTTAAGCTCGTCAGCTCCCTAGCTAGAATAAGCTCGCTCCTGTCCAAACCTAAGTAGGCTACCTCAGAGACCTGCCTCGGGTAGAAGTACCTCGGCGGATCACCAACAGCTCGGTGTAAGGTCACTCACTGCAGAGCAGTTCGGCGTATCGCAAGGGATTTTCTACCTGACAAACGTACCTGCCAAACTTGGAGACTGCACCCATGTCTCTCGTCTGGCGGCGTCGTGCCTGCCAACCTTGGAGGTTGTTTCTTGTCTATCAGGACCATACTCTGCAGTGGTCACCTTTACCCAACAGCTCAACTCTGACAAATAACGGCCAGCCACTCCAAGCCGTTATTTGACAGCAGATCGCCACATTAGAGATTCAGAGGTGGTTGCACCTAACATGTCAGGATGCTAGTATATAAGGACCCCGACCCCCAGAGGCGAGGGTATTACGTGATCATCACTCTAACTCTTTAATTTCCTTGCAACTCTCTCTCTCTCTCTCTCAGCTTTTAATCCAGTTACTAACTTAAGCATCTGAGTGTTCCCGCAGGGTGAGCCCCCTGGGATCTTTCATCTTCTTCCTCACAGGTAACTCTCGTCCATCGCCAACTAGAAGCGCAACCACTTCTAGCTAGGAGTGACCAGGTCGCGCACCATCAACAAGCATATGAAACTGATCAGAAAGGTAATTTGGAGGTGCCGTGAGTTGTAGAGAGCCAAGCTTGAAAGGGTGGATGAGAATGAAAACCAGATTCTGAGTCTGAGTCAAAGGTTGTTAAAGCAATCTTCTTTATATCATTTTTTTTAATTAATAATTAATTTCCTCCCTCCAAGGCACCAACCAATACTTTTTCTATTAAACGTCAAGATACAGGAAGTTTCTGTAGAGCTTCTAATCAATTAAAATTGCAGGTTTGCCTTGTGGAAATTAAGGGACTCTGATCTATGTTCTGTGTTCTGTGGGGGTCTTTCAATCATTTTTGTTTATTGTTTATATGATAACGAATGGGAATCATTTAACAAGAAAAATGATTAAATAATCATTGACATGTGGCCATGCTCACGGCCCATTAGCTGGATGCTAAGAATCAATAGTTAGGTTAAAAGTGGTTTCGTAGTTTGTACGATGGAGCTTAGAGGGGAGTAAGGGACTGTTTATTTCGTGAGAATAGGGGTCTAGAATTGGAAGAATAGAAAATTCCAAATTCGAGCAAGCGACCATTCAAAACTGTATATGGAAAATGATCGTTCCATATACGACAATGGATTTAGCCTAGTCTCAATGACCAATTGACCTGAGTCTTCGACGTTGGGTTAAGGTACACTAATAATTTATGGCCGATGTAGACCGAAATTATTTATAATTCCTAGGTCAATGAGACTTTTTTAACGTACACAATGGATGTGGAGACCAGATCTGTTCCTTACACCTGGCGCCTCACACGACACGTCCAATCATGGATTGGGAACATCTCCCATATTTGTTAGTTTTTATTCACGAGAGATGTTCCCAATGCACGGTGGATGTGCCTATAAGGTGCCCATTTGTGAGGAGCAGATCCCTTCACATGGATGTGGTGGTCCACAAAACCGGATCTGTTCCTCAAACCTCACATGCACATTCTACCATGCATTGGGAACATCTCCCGTACTTCTTACTTATTATGAAGTGAGTTGTTTTCAATGCACGGTGGATGCGCCTGTGAGACGTCCATTTGTGAGCAGCAAATCCTGTCTCGTGGTTCACCAATTTTGCGTCTTCCTACTC
This sequence comes from Nelumbo nucifera, assembly GCF_000365185.1. Next base: position 107,528 of record NW_010729509.1, on the reverse strand, counting down.
ACGGTTCCACCCTTCATTTTTTCTATACCAGTTTGAATTAAATTCTTTATATTCAACTTTTCAACTTGTGTATTTTCTTCATGTATGGGAACAAATAAAAAAATATTGTAATTGATTTGCTCTATCAAAAGTCAAAACCATGGTTTTCAAAAGTGGACCAGGCCGAAAAAATTGGGAATCAATTAGGTGATCGGTTCCATTTTACCCCATAATCGTTATTTCGCCAAAAACTGTTGATTTAGTAAAAAAACAACTGACCCAGGAAGTCGAACCGTTCGAACCATCCAACGGTTTTAGTCGTTTTTTATTTTTTTATTTTTTTGTCAAAACGGACCGTCTGTTCGGTTCAAACGGTCAGGCTATTCAACCCAAAAACCGGACCCCTGATAAGAAATGCAAGATCTAGTCTGGTAATAGTAATGTACTAAAGAACTCCCACTAGGCTGTGATAAGAAGTAAGATCCTTGAGTGGGTTTCCTTCTTGCTTGGAGAGCTGGTAACCATTAGGTAGAAGTGAGCCAACTCCCATACAGCTATCCATATTGAAGCGCTTCAACAAATTGTCAACATATTTTGATTGAGAAAAATGAATAACATTAGTGGTAGATCTAAATTCAATGCCCATGAAATAGTGAAGTGAGCCCATATCTTTAACAACGAACTCCTAATTATGAAGTGAAGAGATAACTAAGAAAATAGAGAGCTATCTTGATTTCTAGTGACTAGAATATCATCAACATATATTAAAATGAGTATGAAGCAAAAGCCGAGAATTTAAATCACTAAAGAGAAGTTAAATTGTTTGAGGGAGATCCAAAATTTCAAGAATCTCTCTCCTCCCTCTCTTGTTTTTGAGTTTGTCTTTTCCTCTTCCCACTCTTGAGTGCATGGGAGACTCCTTGTCCCACATTGCTTGGGAAAGGAGTGGAGGTAGAGTATACCTATAGCTTTATTCTCTCTATGGGTAGGGATCCATAAGAGAGAAGCATTATAGATATCCCATCCGTGTGAGGGGGGTTGGGGGTGCTTTTCACTTGCACATGCCGAGCTGGGTTGGGTTGGAGTAAGGGCGCGGGTACATTATGTACTGAATTGGAAATTTGTTTTAACTCGATTAAACTTTTGAATTTTGAATAAAAACATATCTATTCGAATAGGTGTCTCTTCGAAATTCAAATTTAATTTTTTAAAATGTTCTTTCTCTTTTCGTGTCTCTTCCTCCCTATGCCTCTTCGAACAGGTGCACTGTTCTAAAGAGGCTCCTATATGAATTGACACCTTTGTGTCCATTGGGATCTGAGAACACTCTATAAAAGAAGTGTTGGTTCACCCAATTTACACACAATTCATTCGACAGTCTTCTCTTCTTTGTTTTTTCTGAGCATCAAATCTTGTGGTTCACGGAGGTCTGGTAAGCATGGGAAAACATTTCTAGATAGATGAGATGGACCAATTGCTTAGTCATCAACTAAATGCATAGAGGAAGCTAGAGAAAAATCATTGCAGAAGCAAATTAAGTACAAACAACTCATGGCCTCTAACTTCAATAAACACGTAAACCCTAAAAAAATCAACAAGGGTGACAAAGTACGGAAAACAACGCTCCATGTCAAACAAGGTAAATCAACTGGAATGTTTGCACCTAACTAGGTCGGACCTTACATCATCCAAGAAGCTCACCCAACAGGGTATTAGGTACTAAAAGATGTAGCCACAAATGAACAAGATGAAATAGTGAATGGTCACTAGTTGAAGTTGTATAATGAGTAATGATGTAAACATTGTCAAATTTGAATGTGAACTCTTGAATAAAACATGTTATGTTTCTTTTGTACATATCATCAATGTTGAATAAAGCATGTTATGTTTCTTTTCTACATAGCATCAATCTTGAATAAATTGTTCAAAGTTCTCTTTCACAATTGTGTTTATTATCTATGTTATTATCTATTCCCTGGTCCGCCAAGAAGGCCCTTTCAACCTTAGGTGCGATGACATATTCCCTAGTCTGCCAGGAAGGCCCTAACAACCTTAGGTGTGATGACATATTTCCTGGTCCGCTAGGAAGGCCCTGATAACCCCAGGCGCAATGACATATTCCTTGGTCCGCCAAGAAGGCCCTAGTAACCCTAGGTGTGATTACATATTCCTTGGTCTACCAGAAAGGCCCTAGTAACCCTAGGTGCAATGACATATTCCCTAGCCCACCAAGAAGGCCCTGACAACCCCATGCGCAATGACATATTCCCTGGTTCGCCAAGAAGGCCCTAGTAACCTTAGGCGCGACTACATATTCCTTGGTCCGCCAGGAAGGCCCTGGCAAACCCAGGTGCAATGACATATTCCCTAGTCCGCCAAGAAGACCCTGACAACCCCAAGTGTGACGACATATTCCTCGGTCTTCCAGGAAGGCCTTGGCAACCCCAGGCATCATGAAATATTTCTTGGTCCACCAGGAAGGCCTTGGCAACCCCAAGCACGATGACATGTTCCTTGGTCTGCCAGGAAGGCCCTGGCAACCCCAGGCATGATGATACATTCCCTGGTCCGCCCAAGAGGGCCCTGGCAACCCCAGGCGCGATGACATATTCCCTAGTCTTTCAGGAAGGCCTTGGCAACCCCAAGTGCAATGAAATATTCCCTGGTTCACTCAAGAAGGACCTAGCAACCCCAGGCACGATGACATAAACCCTGGCAGCCCCAGAAAGGCCTTGGCAACCCCAAGTGTGATAATATATATACCCTGGCAACCCTAGGGAGGCCCTAGCAACCCCAAGTGGGATGATAGATCCAAACACTGAGCTTCCTAAGAAGTGATGACATATGCCCTATTAACCCTAGGAAGGTCCTAGAAATACTAGGTGCGATGACAAAACACCGACACTTATCTATCTAAAATGCGATGATATATTCCCTGGTTCCCCCAGGAAGGCCCTAGCAACCACAAGTGCAATGACAAACCCTAATATTGAGCTTTCTAAGAAGCTGTGAATTAGCCTAGCAACCCCAGGCGTGGTGACATATTCCTTAGTCCACCCAGGAAGGCCTTGGCAACCCCAAGTGGAATAATATATATACCATGGGAACCCCAGGGAAGCCCATGAAGGCCCTGACCATAGTAGGTGTGATGACAAAATCTCGGCACTTATCTATCTAAAATGCAATGACATATTCTATAGTCCACCCAAGAAGGCCCTAACAACCATAGGTGTGATGACAAGCCCTAATATGGATCTTTCTAGGAAGTGATGAATTACCCTGGCAACCCCAGGCATGATGACATATTCCCTGGGGGGAGAAGAAGAAGGAAAATAAACTTTAGAAGAAGAGCCTATAGTAAACCAACCCATAGTTCCCTTTCCAACTACACTCACAATTGGGCCAGTACTAAAGAACAAAGAAACTCACAATGAGGAGAGCCGGGAAGTCCATATTAACATCCCTCTCCTCAATGCCATCCAACATGTCCCGACCTATGCCAAGTTCTGGAAAGAGTTGTGTACTGAATTGATGGAGCCACAATCGGCCCCACAAAAAATGATGCTCTTGGCAGATGTTAGTGCAACTCTCCTAAATCAACTCCCCCAGAATATGAAAGACCTTAGTGCTCATTTCATAAGCTGTGTCATCACTGGAATCACCTTTGATCGGGCACTAGTGGATTTTAGGGCCAATATAACTCCACTTCCATCCATTTATGATAGGTTCAGGATCGGTGAGTTAAAATCAACCCCGATAATTCTACAACTCGCTAATTGGTCAATCAACACTCCTCAAAGTGTTATTGAGGATGTAATGGTTAGGGTAGAGGGTTGTCACTTCCCATTGGATTTATTCGTAGACATGACCCCAGTCAAGGAGTTGAACCATATCCCGATAATCTTAAGATGTTTATTTCTAGCAACGATCAATACAAACATCAACCTTAAATCGGGAGAAATGAACACTTCATTAGGGAAGCAGAAAATCCAGTTAAACATTTTTAGTGCCCCTAAGTATCCAAACCTAGGGGTAGATGAGTTCAAGATAGATATAGTGGATAACTTTTTAAATGACTTATTTACCCCTTGGTTAACCCAGTTTCAGCCCTGTCAATCAGAAGATGAAAGTGAGTCAGAGAGTATAGATGGAAAAAGTGCTTGAATGTGTTCGACTGAAGACGTTAAACTTAGCACTGGTTGGGAGGCAACCCAACATAGTTTTTAATGTTTTTTCTTTTAGGATTAGAGTTTTTTTTTGTTCTTGATTCAAGACCAGGTGGCATAGCTTGAACCCCTCAAGAAAACCCTATTGATTATTCCCTTGGCCCAAGTCCCATTTGCATCATTCTAGTCATGTCATTAGGGACAATGGCATTTAAGTTGGGGGCTGAGGAAAGAGAGAAAAAAAAATTTGAAAAAATTTTGTGAAGCTAAGCTTTTAAATATGTAGAATTAAAATTTCATTGAAATCTTTAAAATTTTCCATTAAAAGAGATTCCCAAACAGAAAAAAGTTAAGGAAACTGATAAAAGAATATTGAATTCTGTAGAAATTGGTAGCAAGTGATAGGAGTCAAAATTGGCCTTATTTGAATATTATCGAAACCATTTAGAAATTGGAAAAGACTCCCAAGTTTGCCCCTGTCAAAATAAGTAGAGAAAGATTGAGAAATTAGAAAAACAAATTCTTCAAATTGTTAAGATACAATGGACTACCTTTAATAGTTCTGCAAAAAAAAAAAAAAAAAAAAAAAACAGGAATGAAAGGTCAATGAACACCCTAGACTTAGTAACCGGGTCTCTTCACCTAAGTCGAGTGTCAAGATTTGCTTCAAATGGAAAAGGGAATGCCAAAGACACTTACCTAACACTTAGTAACCAGGTCTCTTCTCCTAAGGCAAGTGTTGATATTCGCGTAAAACGATAAAACGTAGCAATAAAAATAAGTATGCATAACAAATTCAGGGGTAGAAATCCGCTATCAAAAATGATAAGAAGAATACTTGTCTGATTTTAAATCAATCTCATTTCTAATTCAAGTTCCTATAATATTCAAAAAAAGACAGTTTTACCCCCTAAAGCCCAACACCGATCTATGCAGAGTTTGAGAATGCTGGAATCAGGATGCTTAACTAATTCTGTGAGGGAGGATTTTGAGATGGGAAAGATCAATATACTCAATGTAATTTTAAGGTTGAATTGCCAAGGGACTAACAATGGTTAAGTTGGGGGTGTAATAACCCTGCATTTTGATGCCTTAAGGGCATCAATTTAGGGGTATTTAAAGCCTTAGAGTAGTCAAAGTGCACCCTTTTTCCAGTTAAAATCAATTATGTGATCTCTGAGGGTCTCTATGCAAATTATGTAGAAAACTGAGAAGTTTTCAGGGCTAAAAAGTAGTTTTTGGGAAGCTGGTGTGAAGTCCAACTAAGAGAGGGGGTGTTTTTGTAAAGAACTGAGAACAGGAGGGAGCCTCTTATCTGCTAAACCTAGTTGGCGCCCATCTTATTGTATTACCATGCTCCCCTCTCCTTAGCAAACCCTAGGGAGCCTTTTCAACCTAATCTTTTCACTCTTAGCAAACCCTAGCCGCCCCTAAGTGTTTAATCTCCACCCTCCACCTCTTTTAGTCTCAACCACTCATTTTAGGGCTCTCCTTTATAGCTTCTAAACCCTAGGGTGCCACCTATTCTGCTAATCCTCACCATTCAGCTCCTCACCATTAAATCTCAGCCACTACTCCCTCCATCTTATATCCCATTTATTAAATTTAGGGCACCACATATTCTTTTAATCTTAACCCTTCAACCCTAAATGTTCTAATCTACACCCTCCATTTCTAGGCGCCCAAATCTTAGCACTACATAATATTAGGTGCCCTCTCCTTCCATTTTCAGCCATAGGATCACCCCAAAACCATCTTAGCCATCCATTAGAAACCCTAGGGCATCCCTAACTTTGCTAAATCCCAGTTGTCGCCCCCCGTCTTTCTCCCTATTTCCAGTTATACCCACCCATCTCTATAAAAAGGGTCCCAAGGGCCCTGTAGAAGGGGTTGGTCAATTCACTCAGGTAAGAATGAAGGCTGATCTTGAGAAGTTCAAGGGTAGAGGAACATTAGGACGCCTAGGCAAGAGGAGGGGTTCCTACTTGCAGTTCACCAACACCACTACTACCACCTCTGGATTTGAATCCCAACCATTTTTTCTTCAGTTTTAGAATTACTTTCAATTCTTTAATTTACAATTTATTTTTCCTTCCGGCAAATTTATTTTTATTAGATTTTATTTGTGTTTTATTTCTTTTCTATAGATCTGTAATTTGGCCAAGTAAAACCGAAGGCCTTGCTCGAGAAGTTCGAGGGTCAATGAAGAGATCCGGAGACTGCTACCTCTGATCGGATTCTCAAACACTTTTATTTTGTTCCCTTTATTTATTTGTTTCTGTTATTTATTTTTATCCACTTGTTATTCTCAGTACTGTTCGAATTTGGTTTTAATGAATGCTATATTTTTCTTTTTAATTAATTAATTTTATATTTTTGCAACTCTCCTTCGAGTTCTCTCTCCCGGATCTAAGTACGTAATTATTTTTCCCCTGCTTCGGTGTGCATACGACCCGTTCTCTTCACTTTACTGTGTTAGTAGTTGTTTAAGAATCAGAATAAAATTATAAATGTTTAAACTAGTGTTCCGAAGTGTTTAACGACGCGCTTCCGGACACACTACTCTGCCTATTCTTTACTGTGATAATATTGGCGCCACGTATCTGGCAGCGCATTCAGTGTTTCATGCTCGTACCAAGCACATCGAAGTGGACTTTCATTTTTTGTGTGATCATATTCTCCGTAAAAATCTGGACGTCCGATATATTTCTACTGATGATCAGCTAGCCAATATCTTTACCAAACTTCTTGCTCCGACTCGATTTGATTTTCTCCGGTCCAAGCTTCATGTGCTTCCAGCCCAGTTTCGCTTAGGGGGGCGTATTAGTGAAAGCTCTCCATAAGGTAACTCCACAAGTTTGGAAGTTTCCAATATAGGCTCTCAGTCTAGCTTAGCAACTACCAATAAAGGATCTTTAGCAGTTGCCAATGAAAGATCTCCTCCATGAATAGCAGTTACTAATGAAGGCTCTCATACAAATTTGGGAACCGCTAAATTAGAAAGAGAATTAATTAGCAATCTTTGTACATAGGCAACTGCCTACTCTATTCTTACTTTCTTTTATCATTTTTTGTTCTTTGTGTATATATACTGTACCCATCTCTGACTAGTCAATAGGTCAAGCAATACAGAGCAATCTTTTATTTTTAACTTTTCTCTCTTCTACATTCTTATCTGACATAAAGCTCAGAATAAGTCTTTGGGATCTTGAGAAATACAATGTAGTTATCTACGTCATCATTTAAGAGGAGAGGATTGTCATCTGCAAAGAGAAGCACCAAGACTTGAGAGGCCTGTTTGGCTAATTTCGTTGGTTAGCTATAAGAAAGTTTCTTTACTCTCTTCTCTAAAGACTCAAGAAGCCCTACATAGCCAACACAAAATGGATAGGGAGACAAAGGATTCCCTTGTTGGTTGCCATTAGTACTGAAATGAATTTAAGTACTTGATTGATGTAAGTTGTGTGAAATCCCATCTTTGACATTATCATATCAATTAACGACCAAATCTTATGCCCTTTTTCTTCTTCATTTTGAAGATAATTAATGAAAGTTTTCATGGGCAAAAAAGGCATTATGGCGGTTGTCAATGATGTAAGGAAAAATAATCTTTTGTGTGATTCACAAACATTTTAGAGAAAATTAACCTTGTAAAGAACATTGTATATAGAGAGCAATTGGCGCCCTAAAATCTGTGATCTTTGAGGGACTTTTGGTCTTTTGGATTACATAGTGATGAAGTCTCACTCACCTCACTATGAATTTTCAGAGCTTCAAACATCTAACTAACTAGTCTGGTTGATGGAGGGTGATTTGACCCGACCACCTAAGTAGGCAACACGTGGACGTGGCACAACATAAGCAACAACTCAGCATGACAGTCTGGCTACAACTGAGTAACAAACTCGTTAAAGTCCTCGCAGGTCAGCTCGCCACGGAACGAGCTCGCTACAACACGAGATCATGGACCACAGTATGCTGAAAGGGAATAATCCAAGATAAGTCTATCCTAGCTCGCGAGTTGAGGGAATCAGCTCGCTCCAATACTTAGGCAAGAAGACTGCCCCAAAGGCAACCTCAGGCAGAATCACCTCGGGATACCTCTAGGAGCTCGCTACAAGGCAGCTCGCTATGGGATAGCTCGCTATTGTGATGAGATGGGATATCCATCACATGGACGCCCAAGTCTTGCGGAATGAATTGAGCGAATTTCAAAAATTTCTCCCATCTTTGCAGGGAATCGAATTCCCTATATTTAGAAAAACATGTTTTTCAAGGATCAATCTTGAATCAAGAATCAAACCAGATCTGAACCAAAAGAAGTAGGAGGGAGGATGTACCTGATACAGAGAAACAATATCTCCCAATGGAGGTGTTCATGCCCAAGGAAGGATCCAAAATCTGCTCCCACTGAAAATGGCACAGTGCAGGATGGAGCAGAATTAGCAATGTTCTTCCAAAAGAACTTGACCCTTCGCAAAAATCAACTGGATGGCTTGTGAGTACAGATCCAACCAATCTTTTCCCAAAAGATTGGAATCAAGATCAGATCTTGATTTCTCCCAAGAACTGGAGATCGAACTGAAGGTGATGGCGACAACAGAAAGGAGGCGGCAAGAGAGAATTCGCAGGTTGCAGAAATCTCTCTTCTTGTGATTTTCAGCTTTGAAGAGAATTGAACATCAACAACTAACAGTTGCCGCCCCCTTCTTCTTTCATAATCTTAAAGGGATCAGCTCCTAATCCCATTAGGAGTTGCTAATCCAAATCATATTTGGATTAGAAGTCCC
>NW_010729509.1:60580-70893 GCF_000365185.1 Nelumbo nucifera | reverse complement strand
CTTATGATCTTCACTTCAGATATATACTCCTTTATCCCTTGTTTAGATCCTCTGGAGACCCTCTTGACTGCAACATCCAAGTTGAGATCCTTCAAGAAACCCCGATAGACTGCTCCAAACCCTCCCTGACCAAGCTTCCCTTCTTCATTGAAGTTATTTGTTGCACGAACCAATTCTTTATAGGAGAACCTCTTTGGCCCGGCTCCCTTTTCAAATTCTTCATCAATGGCCAGATCAATGGCCCCATCGTCATCATCTTCGTCTCCACTCCTCTTCCTGCACAAAACGAACGAAATAACCATGATTAAGATACCTGCAGCAATCAGAGCACCTCCACCAACAACCAAGCCAACCACCAATCCTACGGCCTTGTTCTTCTTGCCTGTTTCCAAGCTTGAACTAAACTCCCAGGAGTAGATTGTATGCAATTCGCTGGACTCTCCCGTGGCAGCAGAAAACCCGACAGTAACTTGTTCTGGTAAGTAGTCTCTCAGGTCTACTACATAAGAAAGGCTCGCCTTGATCCCACTGGATGCTGGATCGTTGGGGTACGTTAAGGAAACACTAAGATTTGTTGACGTAGAATTATAGCTGATCCGAGCCTGAGCTAGTCTCCCGTCTTTCATGCTGCCCGGCCCCGGCCATGAAACATTTGTCACAGACACGATAGAGTTAATATCGATACCTATGTGGTCGTGACTTGGATCAAAATTATTTTTGAAGGTATCAAACTCCACGGCAACAATGGAGTAGTTCTCTGTTGAGTTGAATTCGAATTTTTTGTCAAAAAGACCAAGAGAGCGACCTGATGAGTTGGGTGGGAGCTTAGAACCTTCGGGAGCAAGAAAGAAGGCAAGGCCATCTGCACCAAAGGTCCTATTTTGAGACAACATGGTGAAGTTGAAATTAGTGGTGAAGTCGGTGAGCTTTCTTGTGGATTTGTCCCAGAGGTGCACCGGTTGCCAGTATTTAGCTCGCCCAACGGTAAAATAAGGGAGACCCTTGTCGAATTGATTTGGGGTCAGTTGGATGAGTTGGTCGGAGACATATGCGGAACCCTCGTACTGTATTTCACGCATGTTTGGGTTGAAACTGGAGAAGTTGAAGGATATTGGTGTTGCAGAGGGGATAACTAATAATAATAGTAGGACAAGCATATGAAACTGATCAGAAAGGTAATTTGGAGGTTCCACATAGAGGTGCCGAGAGTTGCAGAGAGCCATGCTTGAAAGGGTGGATGAGAATGAAAACCAGAGTCTGAAAACCAGAGGTTCCACATGGAGGTGCCGTGAGTTGCAGAGAGCCATGCTTGAAAGGGTGATCAGAAAGGTAATTTGGAGCCATTCTTTATATCTTTTTTTTTTAATTAATATTTAATTTCCTCCCTCCAAGACACCAACCAATACTTTTTCTATTAAACGTCAAGACACAGGAAGTTTCTGTAGAGCTTCTAATCAATTAAAATTGCAAGTTTGCCTTGTGGAAATTAAAGGACTCTGATCTATGTTCTGTGTTCTGTGGGGTCTATCAATAATTTTTGTTTATTGTTTATATGATAACGAATGGGAATCATTTAACAAGAAAAATGATTAAATAATAATTGACATGTGGCCATGCTCACGGCCCATTAGCTGGATGCTAAGAATCAATAGTTAGTTTAAAAGTGGTTTCATAGTTTGTACGATGGAGCCAACAAATTTAGAGGGGAGTAAGGGGCTGTTTGGTTCGTGGGAATAGGGGTCTAGAATTGGAAGAATAGAAAATTCCAAATTCGAGCCGGCGACTATTCAAAACTGTATATGGAAAATGATCGTTCCGTATTCGGTAATGGATTTAGCGTAGTCTCAATGACCATTGACCTGAGTCTTCGACGTTGGGTTAAGGTACACTAATAATTTATGGCTGATGTAGACCGAAATTATTTATAATTCCTACGTCAATGAGATTTTTCTAACGTACAAAATCGATGTGGAGACCGGATCTCTTCCTTACACCTGGCGCCTCACAAGCACATCCTATCATGTATTGGGAACATCTCCCTTATTTATTAGTTTTTATTCACGAGAGATGTTCCTAATGGACGGTGGATGTGCCTATACGTGACCCATTTGTGAGGAGCAGATCCCTTCACATGCATGTGGTGGTTGATAAAATCGGATTTATTCCTCACACCTCACATGCACATTCTACCATGCATTGGGAATGTCTCCCGTACTTCTTAATTATTATGAAGTGAGTTGTTCCCAATGCACGGTGGATGCACCTGTGAGACATCCATTTGTGAGCAGCAGATCCTGTCTCGTGGTCCACCAGTTTTGCGTCTTCCTCCTCACAGTTCCACCCTTCATTTGTTCTATACTAGTTTGAATGAAATTCTTTATATTCAAAATTTCAACTTGTGTATTTTCTTCATGTATGGGAACAAATAAAAAAATACTGTAATTGATTTGCTCTATCAAAAGTCAAAACCTTGGTTTTCAAAACTGGACCAGACCGAAAAAATCGGGAATCAATTAGGTGATCAGTTCCGTTTTACCACATAATCGTTATTTCGCCAAAAACTGTTGATTTAGTCAGAAAACCACTGACCCGGGAGGTCGAACCGTTTGAACCATCCAACGGTTTTAGCCATTTTTTATTTTTTTTATTTTTGTCAAAACGGACCGTTTGTTCAGTTCAAACGGTCGGGCTATTCAACCCAAAAACCGGACCCCTGATAAGAAATGCGAGATCTAGTCTGGTAATAGTAATGTACTAAAGAACTCCCACTAGGCTGTGATAAGAAGTAAGATCCTTGNCTGACCCGGGAGGTCGAACCGTTTGAACCATCCAACGGTTTTAGCCATTTTTTATTTTTTTTATTTTTGTCAAAACGGACCGTTTGTTCAGTTCAAACGGTCGGGCTATTCAACCCAAAAACCGGACCCCTGATAAGAAATGCGAGATCTAGTCTGGTAATAGTAATGTACTAAAGAACTCCCACTAGGCTGTGATAAGAAGTAAGATCCTTGAGTGGGTTTCCTTCTTGCTTGGAGAGCTGGTAACCATTAGGTAGAAGAGAGACAACTGGCATACAGCTATCCATATTGAAGCGCTTCAACAAATTGTCAACATATTTTGATTGAGAAAAATGAATAACATTAGTGGTAGATCTAAATTCAAGGCCCAAGAAATAGTGAAGTGGGCCTATATCTTTAACAACGAACTACTAATTATGAAGTGAAGAGATAACTAAGAAAATAGAGAACTATCTTCATTTCTAGTGACTAGAATATCATCAACATATATTAAAATGAGTATGAAGCAAAAGCCGAGAATTTAAATTACTAAAGAGAAGTTAAATTGTTTGAGGGAGATCCAAAATTTCAAGAATCTCTCTCCTCCCTCTCTTGTTTTTGATTTTGTCTTTTCCTCTTCCCACTCTTGAGTGCATGGGAGACTCCTTGTCCCACATTGCTTGGGAAAGGAGTGGAGGTAGAGTATATCTATAGCTTTGCTCTCTCTATGGGTAGGGATCCATAGGAGGGAAGCACTATAGATATCCCATGAGTGTGAGGGAGGTTGGGGGTGCTTTTCACATGCACACACCGAGCTGGGCTGGGTTTGGGTACGGGCACAGGTACATGATGCACTGAATCGGAATTTTGTTTTAACTAGATTAAACTTTTGAATTTTGAATTAAAACATATCTACTCAAATAGGTGTCTCTTCGAACAGGTGCATTGTTCTGAAGAGGCTCCTATATGAACTGACATATTTGTGTCCATTCGGGTCTAAGAACACTTTATAAAATGAGTGTTGGTTGACCCAATTTACACACAAAAAAATTTCAAGAATCTTCTCTTTGTTTTTTCTGAGCATCAATTCTTGTGGTTCATAGAGGTCTGGTAAGCATGGGAAAACATTTCTAGATAAATGAGATGGACCAATTGCTTAGTCATAAACTAAATGCATAGAGGAAGCTAGAGAAAAATCATTGCAGAAGCAAATTAAGTACAAATAGCTCATGGCCTCTAACTTCAATAAACAAGTAAAGCCTCAAAAATTCAACAAGGGTGACAAAGTACGAAAAACAATGCTCCATTGTCAAACAAGGTAAATCAACTGGAAAGTTTGCACCTAACTAGGTCGGACCTTACATCATCCAAGAAGCTCACCCAACAGGGTATTATGTACTAAAAGATGTAGCCACAGATGAACAAGATGAAACAGTGAGTGGTCACTAGTTGAAGTTGTATAATGAGTAATGATGTAAACATTGTCAAATTTGAATGTGAACTCTTGAATAAAACATGTTATGTTTCTTTTGTACATATCATCAATGTTGAATAAAGCATGTTATATTTCTTTTGTACATATCATCAATCTTGAATAAATTCTTCAAAGTTCTCTTTCACAACTGTGTTTATTATCTATGTTATTATCTATTCCCTAGTTTGCCAAGAAGTCCCTTTCAACCTTAGGTGCGATGCCATATTCCCTAGTCTACCAGGAAGGCCCTAACAACCTTAGGTGTGATGACATATTCCCTACTCCCCTAGGAAGGCCCTGACAACCCCAGGCGTAATGACATATTCCCTGGTCCGCCAAAAAGGCCCTAGTAACCCTAGTGATTACATAATCCTTGGTCCGCCAGGAAGGCCCTGGCAACCCCAGGTGCAATGACTTATTCCCAAGTCCGCCAAGAAGGCCCTGACAACCCCAGGCGCAATGACATATTCCCTGGTCTGCCAAGAAGGCCCTAGTAACCCTAGGTGTGATTACATATTCCTTGGTTTCCCTGGAAGGCCCTGGCAAACCCAAGTGCAATGACATATTCCCTAGTCCGCCAAGAAGACCCTGACAACCCAGGCACGACGACATATTCCTTGGTCGTCCAGGAAGGCCTTGGCAACCCCAGGCGTGATGAAATATTTCTTGGTCCGCCAAGAAGGCCTTGGCAACCCCAGGCACAGTGACATGTTCCTTGGTTAGCCAGGAAGGCCCTAGCAACCCCAGGCACGATGACACATTCCTTGGTCCGCCCAAGAGGGCACTAGCAACCCCAGGTGTGATGACAAATTCCTTGGTCTTCCAAGAAGGCCTTGGCAACCCAAAGTGCAATGAAATATTCCCTGGTTCACTCAAGAAGGACCTAGCAACCCCAGGCATGATGACATAAACCCTGGCAGCCCCAGAAAGGCCTTGGCAACCCCAAGTGCGATACTATATATACCTTGGCAACCCCAGGGAGGCCCTAGCAACCCCAAGTGGGATGATAGATCCAAACACTAAGCTTCCTAAGAAGTGATGACATATACCCTAGCAACCCAAGGAAGGTCCTAACAATACTAGGTGCGATGACAAAATACCGACACTTATCTATCTAAAATGCGATGATATATTCCCTGGTTCGCCCAAGAAGGCCCTAGCAACCACAGGTGCAATGACAAACCCTAATACTGAGCTTTCTAAGAAGCGATGGATTACCCTAGCAACCCAAGCATGATGACATTATCCCTAGTCCACCTAGGAAGGCCTTGGCAATCCCAAGTGCAATAATATATATACCTTGGCAACCCCAGGGAGGCCCTGGCAACACTAGGTGCAATGGTAGATCTAAACATTGGGCTTCCTAAGAAGTGGTGACATATACCCTAGCAACCCCATGAAGGCCGTGACAATACTAGGTGCGATGACAAAATCTCGACACTTATTTATCCAAAATGTGATTCCGTAGTCCGCCCAGGATGGCCCTGACAACCATAGGTTCGATGACAAGCCCTAATATGGAGATTTCTAGGAAGCGCTGAATTACCCTGGCAACCCCAAGCATGATGACATATTCCCTAGTCCGCCTAGGAAGGCCCTGGTAACCCCAGGCACAATGAGACATTCCCTGGCAACCCTAGGAAGGCCTTGGCAACCCCAAGCACGATGACATATTCTCTAGCAACTCTAGGAAGGCCTTGGCAACACCAAGTCTGATAACACTGAAGGGATGAGAGATCCATCATATGGATGGCCAAACCCTGCAGGTAGGTTGGGCGAAATTTCAAAAAATTTCTCTCTCTCCCATGTGGGAATCACATTCCTTATTTTAGAAAACTGCATTTTCAATGATCAACCTTGAACCCAAACCGAACCAGATCTGAAACCAAAAGGTAGGAGAGGGATATACCTGATACGAAGTAGTAGTAACCCCCAACGAAGGTGTTCATGCCCAAGGAGAATACCAAAGACTGCTTTCACTAAAGATGACACAACGTAGGGTGGAGCAGAATCATCAGGACGGCTCTTCAGCAAGAACCGAATTCTTCAGCAAGAACTCGATGGAGGGCGGGTGAGAACGACTTCTGATTATCTTTTCTCCCAAAAGATACTATCAAGAACTCTTCTTCATTGCTCTTACAAGTGGAGATCGAACTAGCAGAGGCGGCAAGAGCAGGAAAGGGTAGAAGTCTGAAATAGTCGAACTACAAGATTTCTTTCATGTGATCTATGAACCAGAAGATCTCTCTTCTTTTCTATGTTGTGTTTTTGGTTCACCCCTTGCTGCTCTATTTATAGTCTTAAAGAGAGGCTCTCCTAATTCCATTAGGAATTTCCTAATCCAAATATTGTATTTGGATCTAGACTCTCTTTAAGAGTTAAGGATAATCCCTTATCTTATCTACAGATAAAGATCAGCCCTCCTAATCTAATTAGGAGTTTCCTGATCCAAATCTTTATTTGGATCTGGACTCTCTGAGTGGATAGGGACAATCCCTTATCCTATCTGCTGATCTGAATCCCAAAATCACCCTCTTTTAATTAATCACATTAAGCTAGTTCGATTTGGGCTTTAGGCCCAATAAGTCCATTTGCTCACTTACCCTCCTATCTGCTACCCAGTTGGATATCCTTGTGTGGTGTGGGACCCAAACATTGATCTACACATCAGCCACATGGGTTCAGCCCAGCCTCTGTCACAAGGCCTGGCCGAATTCACTATAAGAGACAGTGAACCCCTGAGTCCATCACCATGAGCTCTTAATGGGCCCAACATTTACACTAAATGATCCCTAGGTCAAGCCACCTTATAACTACCCAAGAACTGTGGGCCGATGCAAGATTAGCCCATAAGGTATTACCCTCAATGGTCTTACACTTATCCTCTCAGCCCATAATGATCAAACATTGCCGGACAAGGGAAGACCTCTCCCTCGGTTGCAAGGGACAGTGTTGCACTCTCTACTCACATGGATCCCGGGAATTAAATACCTTTGCAAACATTTTGAAAGGTGTCGTGTTGCACTCTCTACTCACATGTATATCTCTATATAAATATATTTTGCAAAAAGAAATTTCAATGGTTGAAATCGACTGCCGGTAGTTTTGGTTTTCATCAGAGAGAGTGCATCCGCGATCATTCACTTTGTCCGACAAAGGGACTGATCCTGTCACTATGATCACCCACTCAGATGAATTATCGGACTATCCCAACATACCCAGGTTTTGACCCCCTCTAAGGATTTCATTGATTGGCATATCAAAGATAGCCCAATTCGACACCTAGTGCAGTATCATAATCGAGTCTAGGGGTCAGGTGTGACATTCCAGTTTTGCACATCTATCTCCAAGGTCCAGGGCAATATTGGAATTCTGGTCCGGTTCAGGGTTTCAAAAAAAAAAAACCCACACTACATGTACCTCAGGTCTCACCCTGGTAGTTGAGACAAGCCACCCCAACCAACTTGGCGGTACATCAGTGACAGGCTTGGCAGGATAAATCTCCCTAGATCTATCCAACGGTTGTGAAGATTTTAAACTAACAAGAGTCTCATAAGTGTCCAGTTTAAGGGTATTACACAGAAACACACCATAATAACATGAATCAAATATGTACTTTATTCATTTACATTAAATGTCATAAGGTACATCATTCTGATTGGAGCTAAGGGCATATACTGTCTAAAAGCTCCCACTTGCACATTGGTCCAATCGGGTACAAGCCGGAGTCCCAGACTTTCCATCTGTTTCTCAAACACTTTCTTTGTCAGTGGCTTAGTCAATGGGTCTGCCACATTCTCTGTTGATGCTACATTTTAACATCAATCTCCCATAAATCCAGTGTTGTCACACAACAGTGGAATGGGTGATGTGCTATATTCCAAATTACAAAATGAACACCTTTATTCATTAGGCAACCTCACTTACGGCAATGTGTTCGGCTTGGGTTGTGAGCTATTATTCTTACTACTTAAGACCACTGTTTGCTGCTTTTCCAACAAACAGCACACGATCCTATCGTGAAAACGTATCCAGATGTAGACTTTCTTTCATCTGGATCTGACTGGAAGTCAGCATCAGTATACCCCTGGATCTATAGCGAACTACCATCGAATACCGAGTAAAACTCTTTTGTCCTTCGAAGGTATTTTAGTATGTTTTTCACAACAGTCCAATGCTCCTGCCCTGGGTTTGACTGGAATTTGTTTACCACACTCATTGCCTGAGAGATGTCGGGACGAGTGCATAGCATGGCATACATGATGCTCCCTACGGATGAGGCATAGGGAACGTCCTTCATTTCCTCAATCTCCTCGGGAGTCTTGGGAGACATACCCTTGGAGAAAGTGACTCCATGCCTAAAATGAACATTTCCTTTCTTGGAGTTCTCCATGCTGTATCTCTTGACTATTTTGTCAATGTAAGCAGATTGGGATAATACTATTATCCTCTTTGATCTGTCTCTATAGAGCCAAAGACCCAATATGTAGGAGGCTTCTCTAAGATCTTTCATGGAGAATTGCTGTGAAAGCCATAATTTCGCCGTAGTCAACATTCCTACATCATTCCCAATGAGTAGAATGCCGTTTACATACAGAACCAGGAACGTAACCTTATCCCCACTGGATTTCCTGTAAATACAGGGCTCATCCGAATTTTGCTCAAAGTCAAACCTTTTGACGGTAGAGTCAAACTGGATGTTCCAACTCCTAGAAGTTTGTTTAAGTCCATATATGGATCGATTTAGTTTACATACCATATGTTCCTAACCCACAGCTATAAAACCTTGCGGTGACTGCATATAGATATCTTCACTAAGATCTCCATTTAGGAACGCAGTTTTGACATCCATTTACCAAATCTCGTAATCATGGTACACTGCTACATCTAGTAGGATCCTAATGGATTTAAGCATGGCCACCGGCGAAAAAGTTTCCTCATAATCGATTCCTTCTTTCTAAGTGTACCCTTTCACTACAAGACGAGCCTTGTAGGTCTCAACCTTACCATCGGGGCCCTTCTTCCTCTTATATATCCATTTCCAACTAATTGCTTTTACCCTAGGGGGTGGATCTACCAGAGTCCAAACTCCATTGGTCTTCATTGAGTCCATCTCAGCTCTCATTGCATCTACCCACTTCAAGGAATCTATGTCCAACATAGCTTCCGTATAAGTCACGGGATCCTCCTCACTGGTCGTGGCTTCCACCAAGTAACTATCCTGGTGATGAGAATGAAAAATATCATATTTTTCTCCCTTAATATTTAATCTTTTATACTTATTTGATGCCCAATTGCACTCATTATTCTTATATTTTTATTTAGGGCACAAATGGAGGCGTTAAGTGAAAAATAAGCTAATCGGGTAATTCTGAACAGTTTCAGAACCACGTGGTAATTTGGGCATACCTCTCTTATCCGGACCCCAATTGAGATGATTCAAGATGTGTTGGAACGATAAGGAAAATTTCTACATGTTTCATGTTTTGAGTTTTGATAGATACTGAATGCATCGAGGTCAAAATCGGGCCCGAAACAGCTGCAACCGCACTGCTGACGTGCTGGAAACATTCCTTAGCCTGCAAGTTTTCATATGCGAAATCACCACTCTCTCACTTACATTAGAACTTTGTTTTATCTTATCTATGATATTTTTCTTGGCAAGTCAGACTTGGAGACTGTTATCCAAAGAAATTTTAAGAGATTTTTTAGGCTTCTCTTGGGGGAAGTAGAAGAAAGAAAAGAAGAGAAAGAAAATCAAGAAGGCAATCAGACCTAGGGCTGCCGCCCCTCTCTTCTCTTCTCTTCTCTCTTCTTTGATTTTTCTTGAGTTTCACCATGACCATGCGAGGCTAATTCTGATAGTTGGTCGAAGGAAACAAAAGCCTAAGAATCAACAAAACTGTGAGATCTAATTTGATTTTTATTGTTTGATTTATGCTTTGAATATCGAATGTTATTCTATGTTCATGTTTATGATTGTTTCGTTTGATTGTTAGGAGGCCTACTAGTTTATTATTCATTGCAATCTACTACTAGGTTAGATATCAGATCCGTAATTG
>NW_010729509.1:22032-47228 GCF_000365185.1 Nelumbo nucifera | reverse complement strand
ATTTCCAAGAGTCTAGAACAGATATGCCAAGACTGGATGATGAATGTCTGAAATCTCTCTCAAGCAATTCAGACATTACAAATTACAGATCTGAATTTGTAAGATAACAGTTTGGCTGATCAATTCTACAATTCATATTCTAATCAAGAAACTCAAAGTTGGATCTGATCTATTCGAATGATTCAAGAAAACTAATTACAGAGTTGAATTTGCAACAATCAAACTTCCATTACAGCAAGAAAGAAAGATAGAAGAAGAAATTACATAATCTCTAGCTGAACTCAAACTCAAAGAATGCAGAAATTAAGTAGGAATGTAACCTAGATCTCTCAAGAGCTCTCCTCCTTCGAATTCACCTTCTTTTATTCTTCGAATGCTTGGATCTCCTCAGCTCCTTCTCTCTTGCGCCTAGCTATCTCTCTTCTCCTCTCTTCGAATTTCGAACCTAAGGGACCAAGGAGTCTTGAACTTAGGCAATTGAACACCACTCCCCTCCAAGAGACCTCCTTAAATAGGCTTTCAAGGAGTCTAGAGGCTCTCTTGAACCTTCTAGAATTTGTTGCCCTTTTCTCTTCTTGAATCTTCTAGAAATTTCTGTCCCTTTCTTCTCTTTCACTCTCTAGAGGTTGCCGCCCTTAGCTCTTCTTGGCTGCGCTTTGGGTTGCACCCTAGCTGAAATTTTGGGCTGTAATTTAGGTTGTTTTTGAGCTGAAATGGGCCTCCTCCTTGCTGGGCCGAATTAACTTTCTTGGTAGGCTCTCTCTTTGGGTTCTCCCAAAGAGTGTAGCATGGGCTACATGGGCCGAGTGATCTTCCCTTGTTCTCTCGGATGGGCTATGGTTCTAGCTGGGCTAAATAACCTTAAATTTGGCTCTTTTCTTCTTGTTTTATGCCTTCTTTCTCCTGAATTGGTTTCCCTTGAAATATTTCCTGAAATTAAGTTGAAATAGGGTGAAACTCAAACAAACCATCATAAAATCATGCATAAAACCTCATAAATTATATAAATTATATATAAATCAAATACCCCCGCACTTAAGCTTTTGCTTGTTCTCAAGCAAAGACATTAGCTAGAAACTGATCATTCCCCATTTTATTCTCCCCATTTACCAGATGAATTTTTAGGAGGGGAATGCATTGAGTGGTCGGGAAACTTTTCTAAGTATTCTGCTCCTATTCCTATAAGCTACCATTTTACCATATGCATAAGAGCCAAGGAAAGAGAGAATATGAGATCCTTCAAGTTCCAGCTTTCACTCCCGTTCAATATGTAGATTAGCTCCTTGACCGCCAGAATTAACCATCACTTTGAACTTGGGTTCAAATCTGTAACTACACCTCATGAGTGATCAACTGCATTTTGTCCCCTTGAACCTCATTTGTCACCAAATTTTCTTTCTTTTTTCAATTTTTATTTTGGGTGTGAGTGCATTTTATGCTCCATCTCACACTTTTTCCTTTTTGATTTGGTGTGAGTGCATTTTATGCTCCATCTCACACTTTTTTTTGGTGTGAATGCATTTTTTGCTCCATCTCACACTGGTCACAGGCTTGAGGCATCTCATATTCCAAATTGCTAGTTTTACTATTTAGCTTGGAATAGCGGAGTCACTTGGACTTTGTCTTTTTGCAGTTGTTGAATCTCATGCATTAACAGTTTAGATGTGAATTAACTCGACTGACCATTAATAATGAAATCAAGTGCTTTCATACATATGAAAGTAGTTAGGGCTGGTCATGATGAAATTCTTATTCAGCTCCCTTAACCTCATGCATTGTGCTAAATTGGACATTCACAAGAATAAAAACTAACACCTACAGTGGTCTCCCTTAACTCTTAGTACTCCCTCTTTAAATTTACCTAATAAATAGCAATGATCTTAAGGGGATTTTAGTCTAATTGGTCATGTCATTGCCTACATGTGTATAAGTGTTGGGATGATTGAGGTGCATGGCTCCAGCCTCACACCCCCACACTTAAGATGAACATTGTCCTCAATGTTCCTAGTGTGAGAGAGTACCAATAAATCCAGCATTGAAGGGCATTACATGAAAAGCAATATCAAGTAGTAGGAGGGGTTTAGAGAACTTCCTTGAGGATCAATCTGATTTCTGCAATATCTCTTTTGATGGGAAGCCTCTTTGCTAAAAATCACATCAAACTAGAAAGAGAGATCAACAACTTATTCGACTAACATCCTACATAAATACTAAACTAAACTCAATTGAAATGAATAAGAAATTAGAAAACAAAAACAAGAGAGTTTATGACTAAAAATCTGAGTTGGTCTGAAAACATCCACCAACCGCATCATCAATGACACATTCCGAGCTAAAGCTGTCATGTGTTCTCGAGACATCCTCAGTAGTTTTTCTCTATGCAAAGGGCTCAAATCTGCTGATATGATTACCGGTAAGGCTGATGGTGCCTCTAAGAAGGCATACTCTAGATGTGGAGGGGGTTGCTTCAGCTCAAGGGAGGGTGGCTCTTGGGTTGAAGGCTTGCTTATTGGTATTGGTGGGGTATCCAAGCCATCCAAGTTGAGACACTCTTCCCCTTGAAACTGTGGATTGGCATTCGGGTAAGCTGCCATGCCTTGCATCTCTTCATTCTCTTCCCTTGCAGCTCCTCCCTCTTGTATGGG
This sequence comes from Nelumbo nucifera, assembly GCF_000365185.1. The sequence goes on along the minus strand of NW_010729509.1, from coordinate 44,583 downwards.
AAGCTCAAGGGGGTTGGCCAACATGCTAACCTTGTTTTTAACCCTTTCCTTCTTCTCCACCTCTGGTAGCTCCTCACCACCTCTTGGATTCACTTCAGTATTACCTGGTAGAGTACCCGGATTGCTTGCTAAAATCAGTTGTGCCAACTGCCCAACTTACTTCTCCAAGTTCTTTATTGCTGCTTCTTGGATCTGAAATCTTGTTTCAGCACTAGCTATGAACTTGGTCATCAGCTCCTCTAGGTTAGATTTTTGTTCCGGCTGATAGAAGTTTTGGGGGTAGGAGTTCGGCACATGCTGATTTAGCCATGACTGATTTGGGTATCCCCTCCATCCGGGGTAAAAGGCACAAGATACTAACTGTATTTCTGCCTTGGAAAGTGACCAACAAAGTTTACTTGTTCTGGAGGCTGCATAAACTGATTTCCAACTTGGCATTTAGTGCTGATGTGGCCTCCCCCACACCAATCACAAGTCATGTACTGCATATGCATGGCTGTCATCTGTATCGCTTCTATTTTCTTGCTGATTGTATTTAGTTGTGCAGACAGGGCAGTGTATGTGTCCACATGGTGAAGATTTTGCTGCCTTCTAAATTGTGCTCTTCCGGGATGCCATTGAGAGTTGGTTGCTGCCATCTCCTCTATCAACATAATAAAGAAACTACTATACACTAATCACAGAATGTAAGCTATCAACCAATCAACAACTATGAAGGATGGACTGTTAAACAGTAAGAGAGCTGAAATCTAAAAAGCAAAGAAATCTGAATGCTATCTAAGAAAAAAAAAACTCAAGAAAAAGAACAATCAGTTGGATGAAAACTAATGTAGACATATCTGAAATCTGGTATTCAAGACTGAAATCAGAGAAGTAGCCTATCAACTTCAAGCAGATTGCTCACTTCTGAAACAAGAATAGCAACCTAAGAGACAATCGGCAAGAAGAAAGAAGATGTCTGATTTCAGCAATGAAATTCAATATATACAGATCTGAACTACTGAAACTACACTACTAAAAGCCATTCTACAGAATTGAAATCAGCTAACTACTGATACTAGAACAGCTATTTTTTTTTCTTTTTTTTTTTCGATGTGCTCAGATCTGATTTTTGATTTCAGCACTGAAATCTACTTTGTACAGATCTGAACTCCCCTGTTTTTATGAGCTATATAGACCCAAAAACCAGCTAAACTAGCAGCACTAAAACAGTAATCAACAACTAAACAAATCAGCAATAGAAAGAAAAAATAGACTACTGATATCAGTAATGAAGAATACTGTATCTAGATTTGGACAGAACTGAAATCAGCTAACAGTCAATGAAGATCAAAGAAAAATGTGCTCATATCTGATTTTTGATTTCAGTAGTGATAGTTAATGTATGCAGATCTGAAATCTACTGCAGACAGATCTGAAACAAGACTGAAATCAAGAACTTTAGGCTGCTCTTCGGGTTCCAATCTGTATATACCTTGGGTAGTATGCAATCTTCTTGATTTCAGCAATGAAAATTAATTACACAGATCTGAACTGCTGAAACTATACTAGTAAAGGTCAATATACAGATCTGAAGTTAGTAGCTACTGATACTAGAACAGCAATTTACAAATTCTCTCTCAATATCAGATCTGATTTCATTGCTGATTCAGCAATGAAAATTAATTATTGAGATCTGAAATCTTAGCATCTACTGAGAACAGCAATATACAAATCTGAAATCAGTAGCAATTTACAAATTTTCTTTGAAATCAGATAGCTACTGCAATTTACAAAATCTTTCTCATTGTACAGATCTGATTTCATTGCTGAAATCAGTAGCAATTGAAACTACACTATTGCAGGTCAATGTACAGGTCTGAAACTAGTAGCTATTGAGAGTAGAACAGCTGTGTTCAGGTCTGTGCTCCATATTGAAGGGCTACTAAATATCAGATCTGACCCCACTGTTTTTATGAGTTGTGCATCACCAAACACCAACTAAAGTGGCCATACTAAAAACTGAGCAAATCAGCAAGACAAAACCACTGACATCAGCAATGAAGCATTCTGTATACAAATCTGTACAAAACCGAGATCAATCAGCAATAAAAAGACATTCAGTGTGCTCAGATCTAGTATGTGATTTCAGCAGTAAGAGTTAGTGTTTACAGATCTGAATCTTGCTACCATGACTAGTATAACCACTAAACAGATCAGTAATATAGATCTGAACTACACCACAAATAGGCAGATCTGAAACCTATTTTAGATTTAGCAGATCTTATTAAATCAGAATTGAGAGTTATAACAGCAAGCTATAACAGCAGGAATGGGACCTATAACTAGAAATCAGACACTAGAAACTTACAGATCTGAATACTACTACACAAGAAAGAAAAATTAGATTACCCACTGCAGAACTAAAATCATTCAGTAATAAGAGTAGTACAGATCTGAACTAAAACTCAACTACACTACTGTACTAGAGCAACTATAATTTTTTTTTTTTTTTCTGTGTGAGTTCAAATCTGATTTCTAATTAAAGAAGTGACAGGTAAGGTAATCAAATCTGAACCACACCATTTTCATAAAGTATGCAGAACAAAAAGAGCAGTTACACTACTTAAACTATAGCAACTATAATGAGTTCATATCTAATTTATGATTTCAGAAATCACAGCTAAGATAATCAGATCTGAACTGCACTAGCTGCCTATGAGATGAAACAATTCAGCAATTCAACTTTTATCTATTTTTTTTTCTTTTGAGATAAACAAAACCAGCAATCAACTAAACTACCTAAACTAAAACAGAAACCAAAGATGAAGCAATTCAGCAATAGGAAAGAAGATCAGCTTCATTAGTAATGAAAGCTACTGCATTCAAATCTGAATTTTAAGATGCAGAATTAAAAATCAGCAATGTATGCAGAGCTAAAAATCAGATTAACAGTGGCCAATAGTTCTTAATATTGCTACAATAAGTCCCCGGCAACGGCGCCAAAAACTTGGGGCATCTTGATGACACTAGCGAGTGCACTAGCCGCTCAAGTAATAGAGTAGTGAGTAGAGTATCGTTCCCACGAGGACTTATGTAGCAACTACTAGTAATAAATTAGTCTACTGTTATCTGATTAACCAAATTCTAAATCTAATTCAAATTTGAAAATCTAGCTAACAAACTATCTACTAGGAGTTGGCTCAAACACCTTGCATTCAAGTTGAGAGGCTAAGCTAAAAATACCCAGAACTGATTCAGTAATTAACCCTCTAGATCATTCGAATAGAATTTGATTCAACCATAGTTTGTTGAAACCCCAAGGCAATGAACAGCCTCTTTCAAGCGCCTATTCATCCTATGCATGAATGATGATTCTTATATCTCTATCAAGAATCTAATCRTTCATGCATGCATTAGATCAAACATTTTAAGGACATCAATTCAGATTGAATGATCACCAACTGAATTGTGCAAGTTATCTCTAATCTTTCATTCAATTCAGTTCTTGAGTAGCAGATCTAAAATTCTAGAGTCTTCCTTAAGCACTCTAGAATTTCCAAGAGTCTAGAACAGATATGCCAAGACTGGATGATGAATGTCTGAAATCTCTCTCAAGCAATTCAGACATTACAAATTACAGATATGAAATTTCAAATCTGAATTTGTAAGATAGCAATTCGGCTGATCAGTTCTACAATTCATATTCTAATCAAGAAACTCAAAGTTGGATCTGATCTATTCGAATGATTGAAGAAAACTAATTACAGAATTGAATTTACCACAATCAAATTTCCATTATAGCAAGAAAGAAAGATAGAAGAAGATTTTACATAATCTCTAGCTGAATTCGAACTCAAAGAACGAAGAAATTAAATAGGAATGTAACCTAGATCTCTCAAGAGCTTCTCCTCCTTCGAATTCACCTTCTTCTCTTCTTGGAATGCTTGGATCTCCTCAGCTCCTTCTCTCTTGCACCTAGCTATCTCTCTTCTCCTCTCTTTAAATTTCGAACCTAAGGGACCAAGGAATCTTGAACTTAGGCAATTGAACACCACTCCCCTCCAAGAGACCTCTTTAAATAGGCTTTCAAGGAGTCTAGAGGCCTCTCTTGAACCTTCTAGAATTTGTTGTCCTTTTCCTTCTTGAATCTTCTAGAAATTTCTACCCCTTTCTTCTCTTGCACTCTCTAGAGGTTGTCGCCCTTAGCTCTTCTTGGCTGCGCTTTGGGCTGCACCTTAGCTGAAATTTTGGGCTATAATTTAGACTATTTTTGAGCTGAAATGGGCCTCCTCCTTGCTGGGCCGAATTAGCTTTCTTGCTTGGCTCTCTCTTTGGGTTCTCCCAAAGAGTGTAGCATGGACTACATGGGCCGAGTGATCTTCCCTTGTTCTCTCGGCTGGGCTATGGTTCTAGCTAGGCTAAATAACCTTAATTTGGCTCTTTTCTTCTTGTTTTATGCCTTCTTTCTCTTGAATTGGTTTCCCCTGAAATATTTCCTGAAATTAAGCTAAAATAGGGTGAAACTCAAACAAACCGTCATAAAATTATGCATAAAACCTCATAAATTATATGTAAATTATATATTCATCAGTTTCTATGACAAAGGATTCGAAATTACCTTGTTTCTTGGACTCCAAGTACTGAGGACAATTCCTCTTCTAGTGGCCGGCTTGCTTGCAAAAGTGACATGCATCTGATGCATTGTCTTTCCTTTGCCTTTTGGACTTAGTAGCTTTCTTCTGAGGCTTTTTCTTTGCCTTCCTCTTCTTCTTGCTCGATTAACCAGCTTCAACAAACATGGCAATGGGTTCATCCTATTAATTAGTTCCTCAGCCCTCTGCAACATATTGTTGAGTTCCTGGATGCTAACATTTAGCTTATTCATATTATAGTTCATGATGAAGTGATTGAAGGAAGGAGGCAAAGAATTTAGGATAGCATCCACCTTAGTGACATGGTGAAGCCCAGATCCAAGAGCCTCAAGTTCATTGATGTATCCCATCATCTTAAGACAATGGTCATAAACTTGCTGGTTCTTGGGCATCTGCGCGGTCATGAACTGTTTCAAGACCTTCTATCGAGTAGAACAATTATGCTCTTCGTACATCGTCATAAATTGAATAACAAATTCCTTACATGTGGAGAACTTGAGAATGGTCTTTATGTTCTCCATCCTTCTCTAGAAACAAATGTAACCAAAACTGTGTCAGAGCACATCTCCAAGAAAAGAGAACGTGTTATAGTTAATCCCACATGCCTATGGCATTACCAACTTGGCCATATAAATATTGAACATGGTCCTCTAGATTTTCTCACTATGGAAGATCTACCAACTTATGAGCCTTGCCTCCAAGGCAAGATGGAAAAAAGGCCATTTACAAGTAAGCCTGAAAGATTTACAAGCACACTTGACCTTATACATACAAATGTATGTGGTCCCACGAATGTTAGGACACAAAACCAACACTGTTATTTCATAACTTTCACCGATGATTATTCTCAGTATGGTTATGTGTCAAAGTCTGAATCCTTTGAAAAGTTCAAGGAATTTAGACAAAAATTCAAGAAACAGTTGTGGAGACAGATCAAAACCCTTCGATCAAATTGAGAAGGTGAATATCTCTCTGATGAATTCAGGGACTACTTAAAGGAAAATGGATTTATATCATAGTTGTCTCCTCCTACTACACCTCAATTAAATAGTATCTCAAAGAGAAGAAATCAAACACTATTAGATATGGTTCGATCACTCCTTGTCCATTCAGAGTTATCCATATCCTTTTGGGGGCATGCATTGAAGACTAAAATTTATGTGTTGAACTGGGTTACAACCAAGCTGGTTCCTAGGACTCCTTATAAGCTATGGACTGGCAAGAAACCAAGTACAAGACACTTGAAAATATGGGGTTGTCCAGCACACATCAAAAGGACAAGGTTGGACAAATTGGAATCCAAAACTAGTCGTTACCTATTTGTAGGCTACCCCAAAGGCTCTGTAGGTATCTTTTCTATGACCTTGAGAAAAAAATTATTTGTTAGTCAAAATGCCTACTTCTTGGAGGACTACATCTTGAACAATCATCATCAAGAAGTTGTTATTGATGAAGAGACCTTCATTTTGTTGCGACTATGATCAAGAAAGTTGCTTGATTGAAGTTACAGACAGTGAGGAAGATCTCATGACTTATAAGGAAGCTATGTTGTACATAGATTCCTTGAAGTGGGTAGATTTCTTGAAAGTTAAGATGGATTCAATGAAAACCAACAGATTCTGGACTCTTATAGACCCGCCCCTTGGGGTGAAAGCAATCGGTTACAAATGGATCTACAAGAGAAAAAATGGCCCTGATGGAAAGGCTAAGACCTATAAAGTGAAGGAAGGGTTAGGATCCATCATATGGATGGCCAAACCATGCTAGATGGTTGGGAAAAATTTCAAAAATTTTGTTATCCTTCTGGGAATCCAATTCTCTATGTTTCAAAAAACTACTTTTTTCTTGGATTGGTCTTGCACTAAACCTAACTAGATTTGAAGGCAAACTAAAGGGGAGATGTATACTTGATATGAATACTATAAATGAAGATCCCAAGGTGGAAGTTTACACCTAAATCAGTCCTAAAACCAACCTTCACTAAAGATGGTGCAGTGTACTCTTGAAGCTAGTTCAGCAATGTAGTTTTCAATAAAACTGCAATCCAACTGCTTGGATCGAACTGGAGAGGTGAGCACGAAATTTCATTCAATTTTTCTTGGAAAAATCAGAGAGAAAACTGATCTCTATCAATACCAAAAGTTGTAGACAAAAGAAGAAGAGAGAGAGAGCAGAATTGAGAGGTGTTCTTGATCAGTTTGCCCTCTTCTTCTTTTATCTCTTTATGAAGCACTTCTCCTAATAAAATTAGGAGATTATCCAAATCTAATTTCCATTTGGACTCTATTTAGAGATAATCCTTATCCTCTTAAGAGTATAGGTGCTCCATACCTATTTCTAAGCCTAAATTCGCCCCATGAATGTCATGTGACATCTTAATTAATCATATTAATTATGGGCTTTAGTCCCATTAGTGATAAAGCTCACGACCCAAGGGTGTTGCTTGGTCAAGTTAGATCTAATTTGTATGGCATGGGACCCCATAATAACATCACATAAGTCCATATGGGTTCGGCCCAGCCTCTGTGAAAAGGCCTGGCTGAATTCACTACTAAATGTAGTGAACCCCTATGCACATCATTCTGGGCTCAAAATGGGCCCAACATTTAAACTTAAATGGTCATTGAATTCAGCCATCTTATGAAGACCAAGGATAATAGACTTAAGTAAGATAAACCCCATCAGGTAATCAACCCTGTAATGGTCTCTAAAACTTAACCTCTCGGCCCATAATGATTAAACACTGCTTGACAGGGAAGGATTGGAAGGTGAAATCCATCATATGGATGGCCGAACCATGCTAGATGGCTGGAAGAAATTTCAAAAATTTTCTTTCAATCTTCTGGGAATCGTACTCCTTGACTTAGAAAAACTGCAGTTTTCAAGGACCGTTCTTGCACCGAAAATGGACCAGATTTGAGACCAAACTAGAGGGAGAAGTATACCTGATACAGATTCTACAAAAGTAGCTCCCAAAGTGGTAGTTCATGCCAAAACTGAATCCCAAAACCAGCTTCCACTGAAGATGGTGAAGGAAGGGGAAATCCATCATATGGATGGCTGAACCATGCTAGATTGCTGGGAGAAATTTCAAAAATTTTCTTTTACCATTCGGGAATCGTATTCCCAGAATTAGAAAAATAAGATTTTTTAAGGATCATTCTTCATCGAACTAGACCAAATCTGAAACCAAAATAAGGGAGAAGTATACCTGAGGATGGCACAGTTTAAATTGAAGTCGATTCAACAGTGCAATTTCTCAGCAAAAATTGTAATCCAATAGCTTGGATCGAGCAAGGGAGGTGAGCATGAATTGAATCTGATATTTTCTTGCAAAAATCAGAAATCAAAACTGATCTTTATCGGTTCATGAACTGGAAGGTCGAACTAGGGTTTCTGGGTGACAAGAGCAGAAAGAGAGAACTGAGAGCAGATGGATAACTGGAGAAGTTTGCCCTCCTCCTTTTATAAGCCTTAAGGATCAGCATTCCTAATCGAATTTGGAGGATCCTAATTCAAATCTTTATTTGGATTTGGACTTTTTAAGTGGATAAGATTTATCCTCTTATCCTAATTGCTGATCCAAACCCATATCCATATGAAGGGATGGGAGATCCATCATATGGATGGCTAAACCATGCAGGTGGCTGGGCAAAATTTTAAAAATTTCTTTCTCCCATCCAGGAATCCTATTCCCTGATTTAGAAATGCTGCATTTTTCAAAGTTCATTCTTGAAACAAACCGGACTAAATCTGAAACCAAGAATAGGGAGAGGAATACCTGATACGGAATCCATGCAAGAAACTCCTTCAAATGTAGGTGTTCACACCCAAAGAGGTTTGCAAGAATCAAGCAGGGATGTGAACACAACTTCAAGATTGACTCTTCTAGCAAGAATCAGTATCAAGATCCAATCTTGGTCACTCCAAGAACTGGAGATCAAACAGGGTAGGGCGGCAAGAGCAGAGGGAAAGAGAATTGAATGCAAAGAACTGTGAAACTGTGTAAACTTTTTCCAGCTCTTTTTATATAATCCTTAAAGAGTTAACCTCCTAATCTGATTAGGAGTTTCTTGATCCAAATCATTATTTGGATCTAGACTCTTTAAGTGATAAGGCTTATCCCTTATCTTATTTGCAGATCAGGATCAGCTTCTCCTAATCCAATTAGAATTTTCCTAATCTAAATCTTTATTTGGATCTAGACTCTTTAAGTGGATAAGAGTTATCCTCTTATCCTTATCTATTGATCTATAACCCAAATTCTTCCCTTAATTAATTAATCAAATTTAACCCATTTCAAATTGAGCTTTAGGCCCCTTAAGCTTTCAGGTTCATTTCCCTTTAAGTTCTGGCTAGCCTGGCTCTCTTTGTATGGTGTGAGACCCTATCATTGATCTCCACATAAGCCACATGGGTTAAGCCTAGCCTCTGTTACAAGGTCTGGCCAAATTCACTATTGAATATAGTAAACCCTTGAGTCCATCAGTATGGGCTCTTAATGGGCCCAACATTTACACTAAAGTGTCCTTGGGTCCATCCATCTTATGAAGGCCCAAGGACTGTGGTCAGATGTGAGATTAGCCCATCAGGTAAAAGCCCTAAATGGTCTTAAACTTAACCTCTCAGCCCATAATGATCAAACACTGTCCGACAAGAGATGACCTCTCCCTCGTCAGCAAGGTACAGTGTTGCACTATCTACTCAATTCGATCCTAGGAATTAAAACCTTTTGCAAGCATTTTGTGAAACCATAATATATATGTATATCTCTATATAAATATATTTTGCAAAACAAATCTTAACAAGTTTGAAATCAACTACCGGTAGTTTAGGTTTCCATTAGAGAGAGTGCATTCCCTGATCATTCACTTTGCCTAACAAAGGGGCTGACCATGTCACTATGATCACCCACTTAGGTGAATTCTCAGACTACCCCAACATACCCAGGTCTTAACCCCCTCTAAAGATCTCACTGATTGGCATATCAAAGATAGCCCAATCCAGCACCTTGTGTAGGGTTATAGTTGAGTCTAGGGGTTAGGTGTAAATTTCCAATTTTGCCCATTTGTCTCCAGGGTCGAGGGCGTAACTAGAAAAATGGTTTAGTTCAGGGATTCAAGCAAACCCACAATACATGTGCTTCAGGTCTCACCCTGGCAGCTGAGACAAGCCACCCTAACCGATTTGGCAACACATTAGTGTCAGCCCTGGCAGGATAAACCTCCCCAAATCTATCCAACGGCTGTAAAGATTCTAAACTAACACGAGTCTCATTAGTGTCCAGTTTAAATATGAACTTTATTCATTCGTAATAAATGTCAATAGTGTACATCAATCTAATTGGAGCTAAGGGCATACACTGTCTTACAGCTCTCACTTGCGCTTAGGTCTAATCGGGTACAAGCCTCAGTCCCAAACCGTCCACGTGTTTCTCAAACACTTTCTGTGTTAGTGGCTTAGTCAATGGGTCTCCCACATTTTCCGTTGATGCTACCTTCTAATAATAATCTCCCATAAATCCAGTATTGTCACATAATAGTGGAATGGGTGATGTGTAGAATTCCTAATTCCAAGATGAACAACTTCATCCATTAGGCAATCTCACTAACGGGCATGTGCTTGGCCTGGGTTATGGACTAATTTTCTTACTATACAGGATCCCATCATAAACATGTAACCAGATGTAGACTTTCTATCATCTGGGTCTGACTGGAAGTCGGCATCAATATACCCTAGGATCGGTAGTGAACTATCATTGAATACCAGACAAAACTCTTTTGTCATCCAAAAGAATTTCAATATGTTCTTCACAGCTATCTAATGCTCCTGTCCTATGTTTGATTGATATCTGCTTACCACACTCATTGCCTGAGCAATGTCAGGCCGAGTGCACAACATGACATACATGATGCTCTCTACGGCTGAGGCATAACTCTCTCATGCCCTTAATCTCCTTGAGAGTCTTGGGAGACGTACTCTTGGAGAAAGTGACTCCGTGCCCGAAAGGAACATTTCCTTTCTTGGAGTTCTCCATGCTATATCTCTAGACAATTTTGTCTATGTAAGTAGACTAGGATAATCCTATTATCCTCTTCGATCTATCTCTATAGAGTCGAAAACCCAAGATGTAAGAGGCTTCTCCAAGATCTTTCATCGAGAATTGCTGTAAAAGCCAAAATTTCACTAAAGTTAACATTCCTACATCATTTCCAATGAGTAGAATGTCATCTACAAACAAAACAAAGAACATAACCTTATCTCCTACTATCTTCTTGTAAACACAGGACTCATCTAGATTTTGCTAAAAGTCAAATTGTTTGACCGTAGAGTCAAAACAGATGTTCTAGCTCCTAGAAGCTTGCTTAAGTCCACATATCTAACGATTGAGTTTACACATCATGTGTTCCTGACCTGCAGCAATGAATCCTTGCGGTTGTAGCATATAGATATCTTCAGTAAGATCTTCATTCAGGAATGCAGTTTTGACATACATTTGTCAAATCTCGTAAGCATGGTGTACTGCTACAGCTAGTAGGATCCTAATGGATTTAAGCATGGCCACTAGCAAAAAGGTTTCTTCATAGTCTATTCCCTCTTTCTGAGTGTACCCTTTTTCCACAAAATGAGCCTTGTAGGTTTCAACTTTCCCATCATTGATCTCCATTTAGGAATGCGGTTTTGACATCCATTTTCCAAATCTCATAAGCATGGTGTGCTGCTACATCTAGCAGGATCCTAATGGATTTAAGCATGGCAACTGGTGAAAAGGTTTCCTCATAGTCGATTCCCTCTTTCTGAGTGTACCCTTTCACCACAAGACGAGCCTTATAGGTCTCGACTTTCCCATCCGGGCCCTTCTTCCACTTGTAAATCCATTTGAAACCAATTGCTTTTACCCCATGGGGTGGATCTACAAGAGTCCAGACTCCATTGGTCTTTATTGAGTCCATCTCAGCTCTCTCATGGAATCTATACACTTCAAAGAATCTATGTCCAACATAACTTCTATATAAGTCATGGGATCTTCCTCACTATTCGTGGCTTCCATCAAGTAACTTTCTTGATCATAAACTAGAGGCCTAGATACCCGGGCAGACCTTCTAGGTTGGTTATTATCTGGAGCTTGTGGGACATCTCCCACTAACCTTGAGCTCTCCTCATCAAGAACAACTTCTTGATGATGATTGTTTAGGATGTAATCTTCTTCCAAGAAATGGGCATTTCGATTGCAAAACACCTTTGATTCCTTTGGATCATAGAATAAATAACCTACAGAGCTTTTGGGGTAGCCTACAAATAGGCAACAACTGGTCTTGGATTCCAATTTGTCAACACTTGTTCTTTTAACATGTGCCAAACAACCCCAAATTTTCAAGTGTTTTACACTTGGTTTCTTACCGGTCCATAGCTCATGTGGAGTCTTAGGAATGGATTTGGTTGTAACCTGGTTCAGCACATATATCACAGTCTCTAATGTGTAACCCCAAAAGGATATAGGTAATTCCAAGTGGACAAGAAGTGAACGAACCATATCTAATAGAGTCTGACTTCTCCGCTTTGATACATCGTTTAATTATGGTGTAGCAGGAGGAGCTAGTTGTGATACAATCTCATTTTCCTTTAAGTAGTCTCTAAATTCGTTAGAGAGATATTTGCCTCCTCGATTTGATCGAAGCGCCTTTATTTGTCTCCCCAACTGTTTCTCGACCTCTTGTTTGAACTCCTTTGGAAGTAAATGTGTTGGTTATGTGTCCTAACATTCATGGACCACATACATCAGTAGTGTGCTTGTAGATCTTTCAGGCTTACCTGTAAATGGTCATTTCATCATCTTACCCTGAAGGCAAGGTTCACAGGTTGAAAGATTTTCTACAGTTACAAAATCTAAAGGACCATCCTTTACTAACCTTGTGATACGATCTATGTTAATGTGGCCAAGTCAGTAATGCCATAGGCACATGGGGTTAACTGTATCACGTGTTCTTTTCTTGGGAATTACATCCGGCGTAGTTTCGGTTAAATTTGTTTCTAGAGAAGGATGGAGAACATAGAGACCATTCTCAAGTTCTCCGTAAGTAAGGAATTTGTTATTCCGTTTAATGGTAATCACAATATTGAATAAAATAGAATAACCAATACACAATTTTGAAACATAAATCAAATTTCTTCTGAAATTCTGTACATAAAGACGGTCTTTAAATAAAATAACTCCTATTCTGAAATACAATTCTATAGTTCCTATGGTTGTATCTGCAACAGTTGCAGAAGTCCCCAAGTAAAGAGTCACTTCTCCGTCACTCAGCCTTCTACTTGTCTTAAACCCCTGCAATGTGTTACATGCATGAGTAGATGCCCCAGAATCAATACACCAGGACATAAAAGTGTCCAACAAATTGGTTTCTGTGATAAAGGATTCAAAATTACCTTGCTTCTTGGTCTCCAGATATTGAAAACAATTCCTCTTCCAATGGCTGATCTGCTGGCAAAAGTGATAGGCATCTGATGTCTTATCCTTCCTCTGCTTTTTGGTCTTGCCTACTTTCTTTTGAGGCTTCTTCTTGCCCAATTTGCCACCTTCAACAAGCATGGCAATCGGCCTATCCATCTTAATTAGTTCTTCAGCCCTCTACAACATATTGCTAAGTTCCTGACGGCTAACTTTTAGCTTATTCATGTTATAATTCATGATAAACTAATTGAAGGAGAGTGGCAAAGAGTTAAGAATAGCATCAATATTAGTGTCATCATCAAGCCCTGAACCAAGAGCATCTAGTTCATTGATATAGCCCATCGTCTTTAGACAATGATCATGAACTTGTTAGTTATCAGTCATTTGAGCGATCATAAACAATTTTATGACCTTTTGTCGAGTAGAACAATTCTACTCTTCATACATTGTCCTCAAATTATCCATAATATCCTTGGACACTTTGATCTTATCGAACTGTCACCATATCAGATTGTCTAAGGAGGATATGATATAACACTGTGCAAGTGAATTTTTCTCCTCCCATTCTTGATATTCTTTTTTTCGTGCCTCAGAAGCCCTATCACCCGGACGTTCTGGTGTAGGGTTTTTGGCTACCTTGTCCAATTTTTCAGACGTCAGCACCAACATAAGTTTACAAAACCAGTCAGCATAATTTGGGCCCTTAAGCTTTTTATCGTCCAACAGTTTGAAAAATTGTCCATTTTCAATTTTTGATAAAAGGCAATGCAAATTATTAGTCCACAACCTAAATTGATTCATGTTATTTAAATAGAAAAAGCATTTAATCTATGTTCCATTTCCATTTCTTCATCTCTAAGATTTCCCTTCCATCTTGGTAACGGAGACGCAGTTATGTCTCTGGAAATGTGAAAAATCACATACGATGCATGGAGCCAACTATTTCAGCTGCATAACCCCACCATTTTCTATGAAGGATCATATCCACTCATCTTATGTGCTTTCCCTTTGGCCTTTGTCAGACAAGATTCAATTCCATTTTAGGTTAAATCTTTCTATCCAGTAAGTGCGGACCCATCATATTCGTGAATGCCAAGGTACCATGAGAGAGTCTTCCATTTTAGGAAAGGCCCCTCCCACATCGTTTTATGACACCCCTATCACCTTATGAAACAATCAAACAGACTCACCAGCAAATGGATAGCCCAATTTTATTGTATGTCTCCTCATTACTAATAACCCATCCTCATGCTGATCCTGGAAGGCCTTTAGAGATTCATCATATGAATCTCCCTATCACATGCACTTATATTAATTGAGGGAACAAGTTGTTACGTACCTAGATCTGATTTAGGTCAAACCAAAGTGGCTCCCACTGACTTTCTTAAAGTTAGATTCAAATGGGCCCAAAATGGCTAGGGTTCTGCATAGTTCCTCTTGGGGAGGAAGCTGATCTAGGGCCCATTGAAAGGGGAGATCATCCAATGATCTTTAAGGCACCATGGCAATGATGTGCATTCAGCCATGGTGTGCATACAGAGCCACTAACAAATGAACATGGGCCAAGTGCTTATGGCCTATGTATGTAGCACATCACACATCACACATCACATGCATGAAACAATCACATAATTGATCCAATAAATTTAAATCAACTATAAAACCCTAAATTAATTAAGTTAAATCAATATCAGCCCATTAAAGCCCATAAAGTTATCATATAACATTATCTAGGTAAATGGGCTGAACTGCAAAAGGCAGTTCGGCCTATATAGCATTTATGCTGAATTTGGGCTAATGTAGTTTTATCTTAATAAAATTGGATTTTACAAGGTGGGTCAAATTGCATCTTGTAATGGGCCATAAAACCCCCGGCCCAAATCAGAATTTGGGGTTGAGAACAGACCCCTATTGAACCACAAGTTCGGTCCAACCAATTTGAACCAATCTTGGGTCAAACCAGCCTAGGGTTTGGTGTCCATTGCAAGATTCAATTCAAGATTGTAATCTGAAATTAATTACAGCCGATTAAAGACAATCAAGAATCAGCAAGGAAACATATCAGAGGGTTGTATGTGTGATTTCAAACCTACAAAATAGAGGGTTAATCGTAGATAGTGAATTCGATATCTACAAAACGTAGATTGTAGTTTCTTTAAAAACAGAGGTCTTCTCTTCCTCCATGCGCTCAAGCAAGTATTCATATGTGAAAAAAATTAAAAAAGCTTATTTTTCTATTAATTACATCACATTAAATCCTATACATTTTGTCTAAAAAATAAAAAAAAAATTATTTACAAACCAAAATGAATAGAATAAAAAATTATAGGATGTGCAAATCTTGGTGCCTATAAAGAATTCGATCTCCATCACACGACAACCCATTAATCCAAGAAACAATTACAGAACCATTCCATAATCATTAAAGAATAATAATAAATTCATTTCAGATCTACACGCCCATTATTGAGAACAGATTTCTCAGAAAAATAGTAAACTTGCACAAATTGGGTAGAACAATTTCTGCCCATTTGCGTTGGTTTAGATCTTGTCCATATTTGGCTCAAGACATGAACCTGGCTCTGATACCACTGAAGGGATGGGAGATCCATCATATGGATGGCCGAACCATGCAGGGTGGCTAGCCGAATTTTCAAAAATTTCTTTTTCCCATATGGGAATCCTATTTCCTAATTTAGAAAAATTGCATTTTTCAAGGTTCGTTATTGAAACAAATGTAGGTGTTCACACCCAAAGAGGTTACCAATCCGACATCTAGTGCAGTATCATAATCGAGTCTAGGGGTCAGGTGTAACTTTCCAATTTTGCCCACTAATCTCCAAGGTCCAAGGCAATACTGGAAATCTGGTCCGGTTCAGGGTTTCAAGTAAACCTACATTGCATGTAGCTCGGGTCTCACCCTGGCAGCTGAGACCGGCCACCCCAACACTTGGCAGCACATCAGTGTCAGCCTTAACAGGATAAATCTCCCCAGACTTATCCAACAACTGTGAACATTTTAAACTAACACGAGTTTCATTAAGTGTCCAATTTAAGGGTATTACACAGAAACACACCACTATAACATGAATCAAATATGTATTTTATTCATTTACAATAAATGTCATAAGTACATCAATCTGATTGGAGCTAAGGTCATACAACTGTCTAGCAGCTCCCACTTGCACTTAGGTCCAATCTGGTATAAGCCGGAGGAGACCCATACTTTCCACATGTTTTTCAATCACATTCTGTGTCAGTGGCTTAGTCAATGGGACTACTACATTCTCCGCTGATGCTACCCTCTGAATCAGGACGTCCCCTCAACCAACAATCTCCCGCAGTACATGGTACTTCCTCTCGATGTGCTTCGACTTCGAGTGGGCTCGTGGCTCCTTAGCCTRAGCRATSGCTCMATTGTTGTCACACAACAACGGGATGGGTGATGTGCTGGATGGAACTACTCCCAATTCGTGAATGAACTTTTTCATCCACACGGCTCCCTTGATAGCTTCACTTGCGGCAATGTATTCGGCTTCGGTTGTGGAGTCTGCCGTGGACCTCTGTTTGTTGCTTTTCCAGCAAGCAACACACGATCCTATCATGAAAACATACCTAGATGTGGTCTTTCTATCATCTGGATCCAATTGAAACTCGGCATATGTATACCTCTGGACCTATAGTGAGCTACCATCGAATACCAGACAAAACTCTTTTGTCCTTCGAAGGTACTTAAGTATATTTTTCACAGTAGTTCAGTGCTCCTGCCCTGGGTTGGCCCGGAATCTACTTACTACACTCATTGCCTGGGCAATGTTAGGACAAGTGCACAGCATGGCATACATGATGCTCTCTACGACTAAGGCATAGGGAACGTCCTTCATGCCCTCAATCTCCTTAGAGGTCTTGGGATACATCTTCTTGGAGAGAGTGACTCCGTGCCTGAAAGGAACATTTCCCTTCATGGAGTTCTCATGCTGTATCTCTTGACAATTTTGTCAATGTAAGCAGATTGGGATAATCCTATTATCCGCTTTGATCTATCTCTATAGAGTCGAATACCCAGTATATAGGAGGCTTCTCCAACATCTTTCATGGAGAATTGCTGTGAAAGCCACACTTTCACCGTAGTCAACATTCCTACGTCATTCCCAATGAATAGAATGTTGTCTAGAACCAAGAACATAACCTTATCCCCACTAGACTTCCTGTAAACCCAAGGCTCATCCGGATTCTGCTCAAAGTCAAACTTTTTGACAATAGATCAAACCGGATGTTCTAACTCGTAGAAGCTTTCTTAAGCCCATATATGGATCTATTCAACTTACATACCATGTGTTCCTGACCTGCAGCTATGAAACCTTGGAGTTGCTACATACAGATATCTTCAGTAAGATCTCCATTCAGGAATGCAGTTTTGACATCCATTTGCCAAAATTTGATAGTCATGGTATGCTTGTACAGCTAGCAAGATCCTAATGGATTTAAGTATGGCCATGGGCGAAAATGTTTCCTCAAAATCGATGCCCTCTTTCTGAGTATACCCTTTTGCCACTAAACGAGCTTTGTAGGTCTCAACCTTGCCATCGAGGCCCTTCTTCCTCTTATAGATCCTTTTGCATCCAATTGCTTTTACCCAAGGGGTGGATCTACTAGAGTCCAGACTCCATTGGTCTCCATTGAATCCATCTCAGCTCTCATGGTATCTATCCACTTCAGGGAATTTATGTCCAACATAGCTTCCGCATAAGTCACGGGATCCTCCTCACTAATCAAGGCTTCCACCAGGTAACTATCCTAATCATAGCCAAAATGGATTGGTGGCCTGGATACCCAGGTAGATCTTCTAAGTTGGTCACTACCTGGAACCTGTGGGACACCTCCCACTGACCCTGAGCTCTCCTCATCAAGAACAACTTCCTAACGATGATTGTTCAGGATATAATCACTTTCCAAGAATTGTGCATTTCGACTGCAGAATACCTTCTGCTCACTTGGGTCATAGAAAAGGTAACACAAAACCTTTTGGCTAGCCTATGAATAGGCAACGACTGGTCTTGGATTCTGATGATCATATAATTTATCTATAATTTATGAGGTCTTTGCATGGATTTTTATGTCATTTTTATTTAATTTTGCCCTAATTTAGTTTAATGATAAGAAAAGATTTCAAGGGTAATTAATCCAAGAAAAAGAAAGAAGAAAAGGCAAGAAAATAAGATTCAAAAAGAACAATTTCAACCCAGCCCAGTTGTGGAAGCAAGAGAGAGCACTTCGGCCCAAGAAGAACAAGTTGATTTCTTGAAAAAAACCCAAGAAAAGAAAGCCTAGCAAAGAGTAAAATTCGGCCCAGTAGAGAAGGCCCATTCTCATCCCAAAAGAGCAGCCTAGAGTGCAGCTATCATGTGCTAAGAGGGAGCCTAAGTGCAGCCCAAAGAGCTAGGGGCGGCAACTCATAGAAGGCTTTCAAGAGAACTCTAGAAAGTTCAAGAAAGGGGTGTAATACACCCAATTCTAGAGGATTCAAGAAGGGGCAAGAGCCCCCTTGAAACTCTATATAAGGAGGCCTCTAGAAAGGGGGAAGGTGTTCATTTGCTTGAGATTATGGCTCTCCCACTCCTAGAGGTTCGAACACTTTAAAGAGAAGAGAAGAGAAGAAGGGCTAGGCGCAAGGAGGAGAAGAAGAAGGGTTGAAGGAGTTCAAGTCAAGCTAGCAAGAAGAAAATGTGAGTTCGAAATTGGGGGTTTTTGATTCAGAAATCTATTGTAATAATTTCATTATAGTTTCATTTTCCTTTGATTTGAATTCAGCTTCCTTGTTGTAATCTTTTTCTTTCTCCCTCTTCCGTTCTTTCATGATGTAAGTTTGTAAAATTTTAGATCAGCAATCAATTTCTTTTTGATTCATTCGAATGGGTGTGAATTGTTCTTGAAGTTTCTTGAATAAGGGTTAATTGTAGATCAATTCAGCCAATTAAACTTTCAAAGCTTAGATCTGATTTCTCAGATCTGAGATTGCAAGATCTGAATTGCTTGAAAGAGAATTCAGATCTGCAATTTTTCAGATTGGCCGAATAGATCTAAGCTTGGATTTCTTAGAGTGCTTGAGAAAGACTCTATGAATTCAGATCTACTATTCAAGAACTGAATTGGATGCAAGGTTAGAGATAGCTTGCACAATTCAGTTGGTGATCAATTTAGATTTGAATTGATGGCTTAGATGTGTTTGAAGAAATGCATGCATGGGTATTAGATTATTGCTAGAGATAGAAGAACCATCACTCATACATAGATGAACATGCGCTTGAGAGAGGCTGTTCATGACGTTGGGGTTTCACCAAACCTAAGCTTAATCATGATCTATTCGAATGGTTCAATTTGATTGATTGCTGAATTCTGAGATTGACATTAACTACTTACTCTTCTAACATGAATTGAAGGCAATTGGGCCAATAATTTAGATATATTTTAGTTTAGGATTTTTTTAGCTCATGAATAAAGTTTTGATTTTTTGTTGATCAAATAACAAATGCCCAATTTCGTATTGGTAATTGTTTCCTAAATCCTCGTGGGAACGATACTTTACTCACTATTTTATTACTTGAACGGCTAGTGCACTTGCTAGTGTCACAATGAGCCACGTCAATTTTTTGGCACCATTGCCAGAGATTTAGGGAAACAATATTAGGAAACATTGAGCATTCTTAATCTGGTCTCATTAACCATTCCATTCATAGTTGGTTTAATTTGCTTAATTTTACATTTTAGCTTTGAATGTAACTGTTGTACTACTGTAGTTATGTTTCTTCTTTCTTCAGTAGATTACTTCCTTTCCTAGTTTCAGTTTCATTTTAATAAAGGTAGATCTGATTTCCTTTAAATCTTGGAGCTGTTACCTTCAAAAAGAAAAAAAAAAACAAGAGAAAAAAATTCACAAAAACATGAGTGTTGCAGATCTGAGTTGCATTCGCCACTCAGATCAGCAGAACTCAGATCTGCAGCACTCAGCAGAAAAGATTTAGTTGTGTTTCAGCCCTTTATTATTTTTTTTCTTTCATTACAAAAAGAAAAAAAATAGAAAATGAAAAGAAAAAAAAAAGAATCATATAAACAAAAGAATGGAAAGTGAGGATTCAGATCAGAACTCAGATCTAAAAGGACACAGATCTGAAATGACACATCTGCTATCCCCAATTCACCCTAGGATGCATCTCCTATCCCCCAAGAATAATTGGTTAGCCATGGGTGATGAAATTCAGATCTGAAATGACACAGATCTAAACTGTGGTTGAGAACAGAACAGGATACAGGGTAGACTTTGCAGTTTTAGATAACTTGTACTCTTCTCTATCTGAGCTTATTTGGGTGAAGAAAAGTATATTTAAATTGAGAATTTTGATGCCTCAAGAGATTTAATGCAAAGCAGCCCTTCCACACAATTTTTCCATTCAGACATGTAGCAGGGCTGCTACAACAGACCTGCTATAGCAAGGCTGAGTCAGGACAGGTTTGAGGACAAGTTTCTATTAGAATTAGCAATACTAATTCGGCTATGGATGTTCCTTGCAATTTTCTTTTTCAAAATGGTTAGCTTTGATTTCGGCTGTGAATGAACAAAAGATCTAAAAATTTAGATTCAATTCTGCTATACAACCTACAGCAGTAGCAATACAGCAGACCTGAATTCTGCTGTTGCAGAACTGCTCAGTTCAGGTGTCAAACCTGAACTGATACAAGTTTAAGGTGAATTGGGTGTCATCACTACCCCAACTCACTCTATGATACATCTGACATACCCCAAAGGCAATTGGATAGCACGGAATGAAAATATTTGAAAGAATGATATGATACAAGTTTAAGGTGAATTCAGATCTGAGCTTAGCCGGTTGCAGGTCCGAATACATTTGGGTTCAGATCTGATTTCATCTGAACTGAGACCTGAACCCACTCTATTTTGATGTGAATTTGGGTAGTAACAGCACCCAATTCACAATTTGATGCATCAAACTTGCCTCATTGATGAAAATGTGGGCCATGAATGGTAAAATCAGATCTGAAGTGCATAAGAATCTGAGGCAGTATGAGATCTGAAATCTCGGTGGACTGATGTTTTGTTTTAGATCACTTGCACCCAATCTGAAATTTCTGAAGATTGATGCTTTGATTGGTTGGGACTGATGTTTGTGAGGCCTAAAATGTCCAAAAAGAGCTTCATATTTTTGATTGTAATGTACTGGTATTCAGATCTGAATCAAGGCAGCTTACAGTATAAAGTTGCAGACCTGATTTTAGGTTTCTGCAATCACTTAATATGAGCCACACAGGCTTTGTCCATTACTAAATTTAAAGTTTTTGATGGCCAGCTCTATATTTTTTAATTTGGACTGATATGAGATCCGATCTGAATTATATTTGGACTGAGTTTTGTTCTGTAAAACTGCTAACATCAGATCTGAATTACAGCAGTCGACAATACCAAACATTGCAGACCTGATTTCAGGTCTTAGCAATAGTTTGATGAGCATGAGCTATACAGGTTTGGGCTTCAAATGTAGAGCTTAAAATCCTTAAACCAAGCCTAACTCAGGACTGGTTCAGTTTATTTCAGGTCCTCTTAATATATTTTTCAGTTCAAATCTGATATCTGCCCTAATTCAATTCAGATCTGATTCCAGCCCTAATTGATGTATCCTTTAGTGCAGCATTTTTTTTTCCAGATCCACTACCCTAGCATCTGGTAGTTGCTGTATATGATTGAATAAATAGCTGTGTATTTGATTTCACCTACTGTAAAAACTCTTAATTCCCACTGGTTTCAGTATCAGTGGCTACTGTAATTTCAGATCAGAACTCAGATCCAAAGGGGGCTGTTCTCAGTAGGTAAATTTGCAGATCTGATTTCAGGTCTCTGCAATCAATTGAGGCATACAACACATATAAGTTGGGACTTGAAAGAGTAGTCTTAAGCTCTTGAGTTCAGACTTATTTCATACCTAATTGCATCAGATTTCAGACCAACTTATTGATATTAGGTTTTTTTTTTTGTAAGTAACTGTTCTCAAAAGATAAGATTTCAGGTCTGATTCTATAAGGTTAGAGCCTGAAGAGTAGCCTAAAGATCCTAAATTCAGCAATGATTTCAGATCTGTTTGAAGGGATGAGAGATCCATCCCATGGACGCCCAAAGATTGCGGAATATGGGGCGAATTTCAAAAATTTTTCTCTCCCTTCAACTGGGAATCATATTCCCTATTTAGAAAATCATATTTTCAAGGATCATTTTTGAACCTTAAACTGAACCAGATCTGAACCAAAAGGAGTAGGAGAGAATTATACCTGATACGGAGAAGTARWATCTCYCAACGAAGGTGTTCACGCCCAAGGAAGGATCCAAAGACTGCTCCCACTGAAGATGGTGCAGTGCAGGTGGAGCAGAATCAGCAGTGTTCTTCTCCAAGAACTCTG
>NW_010729508.1:40016-54783 GCF_000365185.1 Nelumbo nucifera | reverse complement strand
TGTTTATTAAGTTTGATTTTTAAGTGGAATTGAAACACATTTTTAATATTTACTAAGTTTTTTTAATATTTATTTTTAGTGAAGTTTAGTGGATTTTTAAATTAATAATTTTTTGATTGTTTAACCTCAACCTATTTATATTATTTGATTTATATTATTACTATTCTCTCTCTCTCTCTCTTAAATGTACATGCATTAAAATAAGAGGCCTTGAAAAACCCAAAGGTGTCTCTCTAATAGTGTGTAACTTTATTAATCTAATCAAGATAAGCAATGATTATTATTTTATATTTTTAAAACAAAAGAAAATAAGAGAAAATGCAAAAATTAGAGAAAATAGATAAATAACTTCTCTCATCAAATCCCACACAAGACATAACTAATATACTACTTTGTCTAGTACAAGGTCCAACCGTCAGATTATCTGGTTCGACCATTTCACTCGCTCCAATGAGAATTGTAACAAAACAACAAACAACAAGCAACAAATGGCTACAAGCTTGTCTTTTTAAACCTATTTTAAATAAAGAAAAGAATAAGCTTAAAATAGTCACAAGGGGCAACCGTTCCATAAACTCTAAACTCTTTTAGCTGCTAGTTCCCTGTGCAAATAATCTCATTTCTTAATGGGTGGCTCAACTCTTCAACTCTTTAAGGGGGAGTTGCTTTTCTTGTCATGAGCTTCAAAAACAAAGATCCTATACTTAGTTTTTCTTAAAAGAAAAGCATTGATTTCAAAAGCAAAAACATAGAAAATAGTTCTGGTGTGTTTCTTGATCCAAATTCGAAACCGTGAATGCTTTTTGATGAGGGCTGATTTGGTCTGACCTATTCACATATGGACACATGGAACTGACGTGCTGATTGGGTAACTACTTGGCACTCAGTGCCACCTTAGTAGGCTAGGTCACCTTGGGTCACTTCGAGCACCTCGACTAGGACCGAGGGCCGAGCAGCTCATGGTAGCCCGACCTACCGAAGTGACACGTAGCGACCTCTAGAAGCTGTCTAACTATCTCTGAGATTCACAAGATCACACCGCAAATCTTTGGGCCTTATCCTCATCCCGCCCAGATTGGATGGACTCGATAATCCTTATAGACTAGAACGAAGTCCATAAACAGACTCCTAACAGCACACACAAAGATCTCAGAGGTATTTTGTGAGACGCACAACATCTCAACTATATAGGGGTATCGATCCCAACGATACAAAGTATGCGCGATTATTTGCTCTCTAGCCTACTTACTCTCAAACTTTTAGCTCGCATACAATAAGATACTAAGTTAAGCATCGGAGCGACCACATCGGGCGAGCCACCCCAGGTTCTCTGAGCATTCATTTCTTTCAGTTCAACCCGGCTAGGTAGGCAACCAACGCCCAAGCTGCCACCCAGCTAGGAGCATCCAGATCGCACACTATCAATTGGCGTTGTCTATGGGAAATGCAACAAAAAGTTAAGCCCTTACTTTAGTTACCTACCCTTTCTTGCAAAATTCTACTAATGGCATCCTCAAGTAGCACTGGAAAGGGTATTGAGATGAACGTCACTGGGGGGCAGGACCAACCTGCAATTAACCTAGAGACCCCCTCAGTGACCATCGGTCAATTCACTATCCCCTTCACTACCTTGGGGGTGTTGACAGTTTAGGGCCAGACCTTCAACATTTAGTCCGTTAATGCACCTCTACCTCATGTGATCGCCACCATCCCAATCTCAGAGCCTTCTGTGGTTCCTCATGGGGTCGGAGCACAACAATTCCATGAGCTCATGCAGAGCGTGTGGATCATGTAGATCCAGATCCAACAGATCTAACAATTCCAGCACTATCAGTATCAATAGTACTACCAGCAGCAATTTCCTCCACTCCATCAAAACAACCAGAACTAGAACTAGAGCTAGACTTAGAATCAATAGAATGTACGCCAGTCTCCTACCCAGGGTATAGGTCCGTTTGGGGTCCCAACTCCTCCTTGGGGCCCGACCCCACCTCGGTAGGTGGTGGATCAAAGAAATCAGCCGTAGCACCACTGTCAGAGCAAGACCAATCAGCAGTAGCAATCATGGCCCGAGAACCATGAAGTTCAAGTCAGTAATCAACAACCTGGGGTAAGAGGTGAGGACTCAGCTCGAGACTCCCCTATTCCCCACAACAGCCAGAACCCTCTTCATGAGAATGTCAGCAATAGAGACCAGCTCCCTCCTTGTGGAAGTGTCTAAGATCAGGAGAATACTAGGGTCGAGACTCAGGCTTAAACCAAAGTCAACAACAACAATCAGAAAGCATCTAAGAAGCGACACCATTGCAGAGCACGCCATACCTCGGGAAAGAACACTGTTCCCCCGACGACCACAGTAAAGAGACAACAAGAAGAAGTGAGCTTGGTAGCTGCACAACCGGCTCCTATTTTGTTGAGCTGGCCTTCCCCTCTGGCACCAGAGATCCTTTCAGCCCCGAGGCCAAAAGGTTTCAAGACCCTAACCCTAGAGATCTACAAGGGGAAGTCGGATCCCAACGACCATGTTGATAGCTTCCAGTCCTTGATGCTTCTCGCAGGAGCTGATGAAGTCGGCCTGTGTATGGGCCTTTCAACAACCTTGAAGGAAGAAGCAAGGTTATGGTACCGAACTTTGCCTCTAGGATTGATCAAGAGCTAGAAGTAGTTCGTTGATATTTTCACAGCACACTTCACCACCAGCAAGAAGTGCCCAAAGTCGATAATGAGCCTTCTAAACATAATGCAAAATGAAAAGGAGCCATTAAGAGATTACATCAAGCTATTCAATTTAGAAAAGCTACAGATACCAAATCTCGACCCAGCTGTGCTGCTTGCTATGGCGAAAAGAGGAGTACGCCAACATGATTTTCGTTGGCACCTCGAGTTGAACCCTCTGATCACTATGGAGGTGTTCCTTGAGGAGTCCGATAAGTTCATCAAGGCAAAAAGGTCTCCGGGGTCATGGCTATAGTAGAACTAGACTGAGAAGAGGAAGAGAACAGAGGAAGAGCCAAGCAGTAGCAAGCACCAGTGGTGAAAGAGTAAGTCGCCAAAGAGAATCAGATCGCCGAGGAGCAGAAGGAGTAAGTCACCATCTCGGGGTTCTAGGTCAGGTTGGTGATCTAGGACCCCTCCTATCCAGAGAACTAGCTAGACTACCCTAAACACTAAAAGGGGCGAAATTTTGATGTCTATCAAGGATATCGGCTATGCCAAGTGGCTGCCTAGGATGAGAGGAGACCCCTCTAGTAGGAACCTGAACCGGTACTGCCATTTCATCGGGATATTAGGCATGACATAGAAAGCCACTGCAACTTGAAGGACAAGATCGAACAGTTGATCCACCGCGGGTACCTGAGAAAATTCATCAAGTACGAGGACAGGGAAGTGAAGCACCAACCGGTAAAGTTGTGAAGAGACGTACTTGAGACAAGCAGGCGGAACAACCGCGAACAACAACCACCTCGGATATCACCAGCGAATGACAGAACAATCCGCGGGGTGATCAACATGATCACTGGCGGTTCCATTGTAGCAAGATGCAGCATAGAGGCAAGGAAGGCATTAGTACAGGAGCTCGAGCATGAAGATGAGAACCCATCGAAGTGCCCTCAGGTAGAGGAAGTGATATACTTCACTGAGTAAGACACTCGTGGGATCCAGTACCCACATGACGATGCCCTTGTTGTTAAGATGGTGATTAACGACTTCGAGGTGAAGCGGATACTAGTAGACTCAGGCAGCTCTGTTGATATCTTATTCCTAGAGGCATTTGAAAAGCTGAAGATGGAGCGAAATGACTTATGGCTAGCAGACACACCCCTGGTCAGGTTTAGTGGAGGTGTGGTGAAGGCCCTCAGCAAAATCACAGTTCCAGTTGCGGCAGGAGCGAGGCCCAATATAGTTCGGTTTGAGCACGTGTTCCTGGTGGTCGCGACCCCATCCCCCTACAATGTGATTTTAGGTTGGCCCATCTTACATGCCCTACGCGTGGTGGTGTTGACCTACTACCTCGCGATGAAGTTCCTAATGAGCTACGGAGTAGGGGTTGTACAAGGTGACCAGCTAGAGTCGCACAAGTGCTACATGGTCGCACTAAAAGGCAAGGTGAAGTTGGCGGATGATGTTGAGCTGGAACCACCCCCAAGCATACTGAGGAGTGAGCTGCCCCAATGGAGGAGACATTCTAGGTCCCGATCTCTGATACCGAGCCCATGAAGACTCTCTAGATTGGAGCTCGCCTAAACGAACCACTTCGGTCACAACTGGTAAGCTTTTTACTTAGTAACTTAGATTTTTTTGCTTGATCGACACTAGAAATGCCTGGCATAGACCCTAGCATTATAAATCACAAACTTAATATGGATCCCTTAGTCAGGCTAGTTAGACAAAGAAAAAGGAACCTTGCCCCAAAGCAGTGGAGGGTAGTAGACGAGGAGGTCGGGAAGTTCCTCGTAGTAGACTTCGTTAAGGAGGTCCAGTATCCGAGCTAAGTGGCTAACCCTGTCCTCGTGAAGAAACCCAATGTAAAATTGTGCATGTGCGTCGATTACACTGACCTCAACAGAGCCTGCCCGACGGACAACTTCCCACTTCCAAGGACAGATCGCTTAGTAGATGCGACCTCGAGGCATGAGTTGTTGAGCTTCATGGATGCTTACTCCGGCCACAACTAGATTAGGATGGACTTAGCCAACTGGTAAAACACAACATTTGTAACCGAACTAGGGCTATACTGTTATAAAGTAATGCCCTTCGGACTGAAAAATGCTGGAGCAACCTTCCAATGACTTGTAAACAAATTTTTGAACCTATTATTGGAAATAAAGTTGAATGTTACGTAGATGACATGGTTGTGAAGACCCAAGTTTCTTCTTCTTTACTTAGTGATTTGGATTGTGTTTTCTAAATTCTAAGAAAGTTCAACATAAAGCTCAACCCGAACAAGTGCATCTTCGGGGTCACATTGGGTAAATTCCTCGGATACATAGTGAATCGACATGGCATCGAGGCTAACTCAGAAAAAATAAAGGCCATCCTAGATATGAGACCACCCCAGAACATAAAGGAAGTACAAAGGTTAACTGGTCGGATAGCCACTCTAAACCGGTTCATGTCTAAATTGATTGGTCGGTGCCTAACCTTCTCTAAGGCTATCAAAAAGAACGGGGACTTTGAATGGTCCGAGGAGTGTCAGCTCGCGTTTGATGAGCTCAAAAATTACCTAAGTACCCCACCGGTTTTAATCCGACCTGAACCTAGAGACGAGCTTAGATTGTACCTCTCTACAAGCGATGAGGTGGTTAGTTTGGTACTAATTAGAGAAGTAGATCGAGTCTAGAGGCCCATCTACTACATCAGTAAAGTTTTGCAGGTAGTTGAGACATGGTACCCTGACATTGAGAAGTTGGCCTATGCCCTGGTCATCGCAGCTCGGAAACTACGCCCCTACTTCCAAGCTCACACCATTGTCGTCCTCACCGACAGACCACTGAGGCACATTCTTCAGAAGCCCGAGGTCTCAGGCAGATTGATGAAGTGGACCATCGAGCTGAGTGAGTACGGCATCCGGTTCGAGCCACGCCTAGCCATTAAAGCTCAAGTCTTGGCAAATTTCATCGCGAAATGCAGGTTCAGCATGCCAACACCTGAGGTGGTTGAGTCGACTAGCATGTCGGAGGCATCAACCAGTGCGACACTAGTTCTAGTCAGAGAAACCCTGACCTGAGACGAGGAACCTTGGATCCTCCATGTTGATGGCTTGTCTAATCAACGAGGAAGCGATGTTGGACTCATACTGTACAAGCCGAGCAAAGTGAAGCTAGAGTATGCTCTCCGGTTCGAATGTGAGGGATCGAACAATGAAGCGGAGTATGAGGCGTTGATTGCCAGACTAACATTGGCGTAAGAGGTCGGCATAAAGCACATCATGGTATGCAACAATTTCCAGTTGGTGGTGAACCAGGTGAATGATGAGTATGAGGCTCGGGAACCTACCATGATGGCTTATATGGCCAAAGTGAGAGAACTCCTTCCCGACTTCCACTCTTGGTTCATCTGGCAAGTACCGAGGTCAAAGAACACCGAGGCCGACGCACTTTCAAAGTTGGCAAGCACAAACGACAACACCATGAGGACAATGTACATCGAAGACTTGCCTCGACCCAACATAATGAGGGGGGCAGAGGAGGTTTCTCCCGTGTTGCAAGCATAACTAAGTTGGATTGACCCACTTGTTGACTACATGCTCCACGGTACCCTACCAGCGTAACGTAATGCAGCTCGGAGGGTAGAGCGTCAGTTAGCCTAGTATGTTATCATTGACGGGCAGCTGTATAGGAGATCCTTTACGCACCCCAACCTACGTTGCTTACGACATTTAGAAGTAGGCTGGGTGCTACACGAGATCCATGAAGGTCTCTGTGGAGGACACTTGGGGGCAGGGCGGTCACCCAAAAAGCACTAAGGCAAGGATACTACTAGCCTACTATGAAAATGGATGCACATGAGCTCATCAAGAAGTGTGACAACAGCCAAAGGCACGCCAACATCCTTCATGGCGATTGAATATTTTATGAAGTGGGTGGGGGATAGATATCCTTGGTTCGTTCCCACCTGCAACCGTGTAGAGAAGATTCCTAGTCATGGCGGTTGACTATTTTACGAAGTGGGTGGAGGCCAAGCCCTTGGTAACGATCACTGCTCAGAATGTTTAGAACTTCTTCTGGAGAAACATAGTCTATCGATTCGAACTGCATAAAGTGTTGATCTTAGACAACGAGAAGTAGTTCAAAGATATGAAGTTCTAAAGCTGGTGCGCCGAGATGGGGATTCAACAGAACTTCACGTTGGTGGCACATCCCCAAGCAAACGGACAGGCCGAGGTGACGAACAGGTCAATTCTCCATAGACTAAAAGCTCGCCAAGTATGTCCCAAGGGTTTGTGGGTTGACGAGCTATCCAGTGTCATATGGGCCTACAGGACCACCATCAAGATTGTAGCAAGTGAGACGCCATTCAACTTGACCTATGGTATGGAGGTCGTCATCCCAACTGAGATTGAAGTACTGACCTTGTGGCTAGAGGCATACGATGAGTAAGCCAATGACAACGAGCTGCGCGTGAACCTCGACTTGGTTGAAGAGGTATACGACTTGGCCTACATCCGGATTGTGGCCTACAAGCAGTGGGTAGCTTGATACTACAATGCTCAAGTTAAGCAATGCCAATTCCAAGTTGACAACTTGTGCTCTAGAAAGTGATGGTACTTGAGCCCGGCATGGGTAAGGTTGGACCGAACTGGGAGGGTCTGTACAGTGAGACGAGTATTCGTTGAAGGGGAGTACGAGCTCTAGATGTTGGAAGGGATGCAGGTGCCCCATGCTTGGAACGTCAACAATCTAAGAAGTTAGTAAAGGGATGAGAGATCCATCATATGGATGATCGAACCTTGCAGGAAGGTTGGGCAAAATTTCAAAAAAATTCTCTCCCATCTAGGAACCACATTCCCTATTTTAGAAAACTGCATTTTCAAGGATCATTCTTGAAACAAAACAGGATCAAATCTGAAACCAAAGGGAGGAAAGGGATATACCTGATACGAAGTAACAATAACTCCTAATGAAGGTATTCATGCCCAAGGAGAAAACCAAAAACCCGCTTTCACTGAACATGACACAGTGTGTAGTGAAGCAGGATCAGCAGGATGGCTCTTTAGCAAGAATGGAGTAAAGGGTTGGTGAGTACAACTTCAGATTGTTTCTTCAGCCAAGAAACAATATCAAGGACTCTTCTTGATAGGTGGAGATCGAACTGGGTAGGGATAGCAAGAACAAGGAAAGAATTCTACATATTGCTATGTTTAAAACTGAGGAATTCACCCCCTATTTATAGTCTTTTTTGGATTAGCCTCCTAATCTAATTAGCAGAGAGTTTCTTGATCCAAATTTGATATTTGGATCTGAACTCTTAAATGGATAAGACTTATCTTATCCTTTCAGCTAATCCTAATATGATTATAAATCAATTCTTGCCTCCTTTTAATTAACCAATTTAAATCCAGTTTGAATTGGGCTTTAGCCCATTAAGCCTATGTGCTCACTTACACCTTTAACCTGTTGCCTAGTTGGCACTCTTTGTATGGCATGGGACCCTTACATCGATCTACACATCAGCCACATGGGTTCAACCTAGCCTTTGTTACAAGGACTAGCCGAATTCACTGTAGGAGACAACGAACCCTTGAGTCCATCACCATGGACTCTTAGTGGACCCAACATTTACACTAAATTGTCCTTGGGTCCAGCCACCTTATGAAAATCCAAGGATTGTGGGTAGATGCAAGATTAGCCCATCAGGTATTACCCTCAATGGTCTTACACTTAACCTCTCAGCCCATAATGATCAAACACTGCCCGATAAGAGAGGACCTCTCCCTCGGCTGCAAGGAACAGTGCCGCACACTTTATATATAAATATATTTTGCAAAAAACAAATTTCAACACTTGAAATCAACTGCCGGCAATTTAGGTTTCCATCAGAGAGAGTGCATCCCCGACAATTCACTTTCTCCAACAAAGGGGCTGATCCTGTCACTATGACTACCCATTCAGATGAATTCTTGGACTGTCCCAACATACCCAGGTTTTGACCTCTCTAAGAATCTCATTGATTGGCATATCAAAGACAGCCCAATCTGACACCTAGTGCAGTATCATAATCAAGTCTAGGGGTCAGGTGTAACATTCCAATTTTGCCCATCTATCTCTAAGGTCTAGGACAATACTAGAATTTCGGTCCGGTTTAGAGTTTTTAAGAAAACCCACATTGCATGTACCTCAGGTCTCACCCTCGCATCTGAGACAGACCACCCCAACCAACTTGGTGGCACATCAGTGTCAGCCTTGGCAGGATATATCTCCCTAGATCTATCCAATGGCTGTGAAGATTCTAAACTAACATGAGTCTCATAGGTGTCCAGTTTAAGGGTATTATATAGAAACATAACAAAACACATGAATCAATTATGTACTTTTATTCATTTACAATAAATGTCATGAAGTACATCAATATAATTGGAGCTAAGGGCATACGCTGTCTAACAGCTCCCACTTGCACTTAGGTCCAATCTGGTAAAAGTCGGAGTCCCATACTTTCCACGTGTTTCTCAAACACTTTCTGTGTCAGTGGCTTAGTTAATGGGTCTCCTACATTTTCTGTTGATGCTACCTTCTTAATGGGTCCCCTTTTCCAACTATCTCTCGTAGTACAAGGTACTTCCTCTCGATGTGCTTTGACTTCGAGTGGGCTCGTGGCTCCTTAGCCTGAGCAATGGCTCCAATGTTGTCACACAACAATGGAATGGGTGATGTGCTGGATGGAGCTACTCCCAATTCCTGAATGAACTTCTTCATCAAAATGACTTCCTTGGCAGCTTCAATTACGGCAATGTACTCAGCCTCGGTTGTGGAATCTGTTGTGGACCCCTGTTTTCTTCTTTTCCAAATAAGAGCACACGATCTTATCGTGAAGATATAACAAGATGTAGACTTTCTATCATCTGGATCTGATTGGAAATCGACATCAGTATACCCCTGGATCTATAGTGAACTATCATCGAATACCAGACAAAACTCTTTTGTCCTTGGAAGGTATTTTAGTATGTTTTTTATCATGGTCCAATGCTCATGCCCTGGGTTAGATTGGTATCTTCTTACCACACTCACTGCCTGAGAAATGTTAGGATGAGTGCACAACATGGTGTACATGATGCTCCCTACGGCTGAGGCATAGGGAATCTCTTTCATGCCCTCAATCTCTTCAGGAGTCTTGGGAGACATGCCCTTAGAGAGAATGACCCTGTGTCTAAAAGGAACATTTCCTTTCTTGGAGTTCTCCATACTGTATCTTTTGACAATCTTGTTAATGTAAGCAGACTGGGGTAATCCTTTTATCCTCTTCGATCTATCTCTATAGAGTTGAAGACCCAATATATAGGAGGCTTCTCCAATGAGTAACTTCCTACATCATTCCCAATGAGTAGAATGTCATTTACATACAGAACTAAGAACGTAACATTATCTCCCACTATCTTCCTATAAACACAAGGTTCATCCGGATTTTGCTCAAAGTCAAACTGTTTGATGGTCGAGTCAAACCAGATGTTTCATCTCCTAGAAGCTTGCTTAAGTCCATATATGGATCAGTTGAGTTTACATACCATGTGTTCCTGACCTGCAGCTATGAAACCTTGTGGTTGCTGGATGTAGATATCTTCAGTAAGATCTCCATTTAGGAATGCGGTTTTGACATCCATTTGCCAAATCTTGTAGTCATGGTATGCTACTACAGCTAGTAGGATCCTAATGGATTTAAGGATGGCCACAGGSGAAAAGGTTTCCTCATCATCGATTCCCTCTTTTTGAGTGTACCATTTTGCCACAAGACGAGCCTTGTAGGTCTCAACTTTACCATCAGGGCCCTTCTTCCTCGTATAGATCCATTTGCAACCAATTGCCTTTACCCTAGGGGGCGGATCTACTAGATTCCAGACTCCATTGGTTTCCATTGAGTCCATCTCAGCTCTCATTGCATCTAACCACTTCAAGGAATCTATATCCAACATAGTTTTCGAATAAGTCACAGGATTCTCCTCACTGGTCGTGGCTTCCACCAAGTAACTTTCTTGGTCATAGTCGTAACGAACTGGTGGCCTGGAAACCAAAGTAGATCTTCTAGGTTGATTATTTTCTAGAGCTGGTGGGACATCTACCACTACCCCTGGGCTCTCCTCATCAAGAACAACTTCCTAATGATGATTATCCAGGATGTAATATTCCTCTAGGAAGTGGGCATCTTGACTACAAAACACCTTTTGCTCTTTTGGATCATAGAACAAGTAACCTATAGAGCCTTTGGGGTAACCTACAAATAGGCAACCGTTGGTCTTGGATTCCAATTTGTCAGCACTTGTTCTTTTAACATGTGCTAAACAACCTCAAATCTTCAAGTTTCTTACACTTGGTTTCTTACCGGTCCATAACTCATATGGAGTCTTTGGAACGTATTTGGTTGGAACCCGGTTTAGCACGTAAATCACAATCTCTAATGCAAAACCCCAAAAGGATGTAGGTAACTCTAAGTGGACAAGAATTGATCAGAACATATCTAATAAAGTCCGATTTCTCCTCTCTGACACACCATTTAATTGTGGTGTAGCAGGAGGAGCTAGTTGTGATACCATCCCATTTTCCTTTAAGTAATCCCTGAATTCGTTAGAGAGATACTCACCGCCTCAATCTAATCGAATGGTCTTAACTTCTCTCCCTAACTGTTTCTCGACTTCTTGTCTGAACTCTTTGAACTTTTCAAAGGATTTAGACTTATGTCTCATTAGATACATGTAACCATACCGAGAATAGTCATCGGTAAAGGTTCTGAAATAAACATGCTGGTTACATGTCCAAACATTCAAGGGACCACATACATCAGTATGTATCAGGTCAAGTGTGCCTGTAGATCTTTCAGGCTTTCCTGTAAATGGCCGCTTCATCATCTTACCCTGAAGGCAAGGTTCACAGGTTGGAAAATCTTCTATAGTTAGAAAATCCAAAGGACCATCCTTTACCAACCTTGTGATACGATCTATGTTGATGTGGCCAAGTCGGTAATGCCATAGGCATGTGGAATTAACTGTATCACGAGTTCTCTTCTTGGGGATTATTTCTGACGTAGTTTCAATAAGGTTTGTTTCCAGAGGAGGATGGAGAACATAGAGACCGTCCTCAAGTTCTCCGTATGTGAGGAATTTGTTATTCCATTTAATAGTAATCACATTACTAAATAAGATAGAATTACCATCCAAATACAATTTTGAGACAGAAATCAAATTTCTTCTTAAATTAGGTATGAAAAGACAATCTTTAAGTACAATTGTTCCTTCTGTTGAAACTAGTTCTACAATTCCTATGGTTGTAGCTGCAACTGTTGTAGAAGTCCCCAACTAGAGCGTCACTTCTCCATCACACCCCTACATTGAGTTACACGCATGAGTTTAAGCCCCGGTGTCAATACACCAGGAAGCAAAATTGACCAACAAATTGGTCTCTATGATAAAAGATTTGAAATTACCTTGCTTCTTAGTCTTCCAGATATTGGGGACAATTCCTCTTGCAGTGGCCGGTCTACTTGCAAAAGTGATAGAAATTCGATGTTTGTCCTTCTTTTGCTTTTTCAGTTTGCTAGTCTTCTTCTAAGGCTTTTTCTTTGCCCTCCTCTTCTTCTTAGCAAAATTGCCACCTTCAACAAGCATGGCTATCGGTTTATCCTTCTTGATCAGTTCTTCAACCTTCTACAACATATTGCTGAGTTCTTGAAGGCTAACATTTAGCTTATTCATGTTGTAATTCATGATAAACTGATTGAAGGAGGGAGGCAAGTAATTTAGGATGGCATCAACCTTGGTGATATGATTTAGCCCTGACCCAAGTGCCTCTAGTTCATTAATGTAACCTATCATCTTGAGACAATGGTCATGAACCATCTGGCTCTCGATCATTTTTGCGGTCATGAACAGTTTCATGAACAACTCTCGATCATTGTCCTCAGACTATCCAAGATATCATTGACACTTAGATCTGATCGAATTGTCTCTATTTCGGATTATCGAGGGAGGATATGATGTAGCATCGGGCAAGAGAATTCTTATCTTCCCATTCTTGATATTGCTTCCTACGTGGCTCAGAAGCTCTATCACCCGAACGATCTAGAGCAGTCAGCATAATTTGGGCCCTTAAGTTTATTATCGTCCAATAGCTTGGCGAATTGTCTGTTTGCCATTTCTGATAAAAGGTAAGGTAGATTATTAGTCTACAACCATAATTGGTTCATGTTTTTTACATAGATATGACTTTTAATCTATGTTCCATTTCCATTTATTCATCTTTGAGATTTCCCTCCTATCTTAGTGACGGAGACTGCGAACTATGTCTCTGGAAATGTGGGGAACCATATACAGTGCATGGAGCCAACTATTTCAGCTGCATAACCCCACCACCTTCTGTGAAGGATCATATCCACTCATTTGATGAGCTTTCCTTTTGGCCTCTGTCAGAGGAGGTATATTGCCATTTTAGGTTAAACCTTTCTATCCAGTAAGTGCTTACCCATCATATTCATAAACTCCAAGGTACCGTGAGTGAGTCTTCCATTTTAGGATAGGCCCCTCCCACATCGGTCTATGACACCCCTATCATCTTATGAAACAATCCAACAGATCCAGCAACAAATGGATAGCCCAATTTTATAGTGCATTTCCTCACTACTAAAGGACCCATCTTCATGCTAATGATGGAAGACCTTTAGAGAGTTCATCATATGAATCTCCCTATCACTTGCACTTATATTTTTAGGAGGGAACGAATAATTACACCCTAGTTTTATTTAGGTCAAACCAAAGTGGCTCCCACTAACTTTCATAAAGCTAGATTTAGATGGGCCCTAAACGGCTAGGGTTCCGCACGGTTCCTCTGGGGGAGGAAGCTAATTTGGGGCCCATCACACGGGGAAATCATCCAATGATGTTAAGGACACAATGGCAATGATGTACATTCAGCCATGGTGTGCGAAAGAGCCACTATCAAATCAGCATGGGCCAAGTGCTTATGGCCCATGGACGTAGCAAATCTCGCATCCGTACATCTCATGCATGATATCCATATTTGATCCAATCAATTAAATAACTGTAAAACCCATAAATAAATCTCATTTAATTCCATAATATTAACAATTAATATTATCAAGGTATATGGGCTGAATTGTAGGGAGCAGTTTGGCCCATATAGCATTTATGCTGAATTGGGCTAAAGCAGTTTGATGAGTACATAATTTACATACAATTTATAAGGATTTATGCATGATTTTTATGACGGTTTGTTTGAGTTTCACCCCATTACAACATGGAAAACTCCAAGAAGGGAAACGTTCATTTCATGCATGGAGTTGCTCTCTCTGCCATGGGGAGCATCAAGTATGCCATGCTGTGCACTCGCCCCGATATTGCTCACGCGGTGAGTATAGTAAGCAGATTTCAAGCCAACCCAGGGCAGGAGCATTGGACTGCTGTGAAAAACATACTTAAGTACCTTCGCAGGACAAAAGAGTTTTGTCTAGTATTCGATGGTGCATCACTACAGATCCAAGGGTATACTGATGCCGATTTCCAGTCGGATCCAGATGATAGAAAGTCTACATCTGGTTACATATTCACGATAGGATCGTGTGTTGTTCGCTAGAAAAGCAGCAAACAGGGGCCCACAGCGGATTCCACAACCGAAGCCGAATACATTGCTGCAAGTGAGGCTACCAAGGAAGCTCTGTGGGTGAAGAAGTTCATCCAAGAGTCGAGAGTTGTTCCATCCAGCACATCATCCATCCCGTTGCTGTGCGACAACAATGGGGCCATTGCTTAGGCAAAGGAGCCACAAGCCCACTCGAAATCCAAGCACATCGAGAGAAAGTACCACGTACTACGGGAGATTGTTTGTAGAGGGGACGTCCTGATTCAGAAGGTAGCTTTAGCGGAGAATGTTGCAGACCCATTGACTAAGCCACTCACACAAAAAGTGTTTGATAAACACATGGAAAGTATGGGACTCCGGCTTATTCCAGATTGGACCTAAGTGCAAGTGGGAKCTGTTAGACAGTTTTGTATGCCCTTAGCTCCAATCAGTTTGATGTACTTATGACATTTATTGTAAATGAATAAAGT